>JAUMHL010000025.1:26941553-26954209 GCA_032362345.1 Sandelia bainsii | reverse complement strand
AATACGTCCTGTAACAAAACGTAATCGGGAATGCAGTTTCGTCCTATACGAACGTAATTTTTAGGAGACAGGGTTGGTTATTTAAATGTGTGTTTGTGACCATCAGCTGCTCTATGAGTGAATAACCAAACTGACTGATAATTAATTTGTTCAAACTTTGAGAGAACTGAACAGTTTGACTTATGACACCTCTTAAACAGCATAAGGAGACAAACATTAAGACTCCTGTGCTGGTCCTCTGATCATTTTCTGATTTGCTACTTCCCTCCTCTAAATTTGACCTTTCTTTGCCAGGAGGCAGATACGGCAAAGACAGGCAACAAATTACCCTGATAGGCGCATGGGTGTGAAGATTATTTTTATCAAAGACAACAGCCAAATTTAAACTGTGAAGTTATTTTAGGAATAATATTTAAAACACTGACAGTCAGGAATTATCATTATTTTCCAGAACTGTGCAGGTATCAGTTCTTCCTGGATGAGTCAAAATGTCCCGTCAGTCAATAAAAGCTTCTCGCACAGGTGTCATTGTCGCTATCGAGTCTTACATAACCGTGTAACATGTGTGAGTGAGTGTGTGTGTGTCAGTCACACCTGCAGAGCAAAGGTGTGTCTGGTATTTGCAAGTGAAACAATCTGTTTGACAACATTTTCTTATTTCCTGCTGTTTCTGTTTGCCAAAGTGAATCTTGCATCATTGCTTCACATCAATGATGTGTTAGTATCACAGAAAATGCAATCCTGTCAAGCAATAGTTACACATGTTTAGACTTCTGTCTGTCAGCAGAATATGTCCCCAGTATGTCAGAATGTCCAGCTTAGTTTAAACTGTAACTAATAGTGAGCCATGTACTAGGTGCCCTTAAAAGCCCTTAAAGACATTTAAAGCTTACTTTGAAATAAGCCATGCATCACTGACTCCAGGATAAATATGTGGATAAAGGTTTATACAGAGGTCGAGAAGTTTCTACTAGAAGTTCACTGGTACCAGTCCAGTGTCCACTGGGAGCTGAAGGATGGACGGTGGCCCCATTAAACACCAATGCTGTCAGTAAAGAACTCATCTCTACACAGAGTAAAGCTGTGTGCTGTATGTGAGTTCCTTACAGAGGCCCTCAGGCGCAAATCACATTACTTCTGACAACACATGACCAAACGTGAAACACTTAATATTATTCCAGTAAAACGTCTTCAAGAACTAAAACAACAAGTCCAGTTGCCATGGAATAACATTTTTGGGGGGATAACTTTGACCTGGACGACTGAGAATCCCCACAGGCCATTTTATACTCAAAATTGTTTCTACTTCAGTAGCATTGTAAATGGAACAACACTCATGCTATGCTGCGATTTGTTGCATTATCTGAATTTATTGTGTGTCCCTGTGTGACCTAAGAATTCCTCAGTAATGGATGCACATGTCACAGATGTGTCATTCTGATGGGTAGTCTGTGTTGTCCAGTGTGCACCTCCACCTACAGCCACTGAGCTCCTGGCACCCTCAATGCTTTCATAAGTAAATATAGACCACTGACATTATAAACCCAAAATTTCATTGTGCTGCTTTCTCCCGAGCTACTATCCCACATCAGATGTTAAGCTTTTATGGGATTGGGCAGGATTCAAAGGCCCTTTATGACTTCAAAAGTGCTGTAAAATACTTCCAGGAGGAGCATATAAAAGAAACAAGCTTCTGTGACAGGTTGTGTTGGTTATGCAAGGGTACAACATTAAAAACGCTCTTGTTTAACTTTGCTTACCTTTGTTAAACAAGAAGCATTCAACTGTATACAGTACAGTATGAGTCTATACAGGATGGAGGAATTCTGAGTCAATGCAACAACAGTGCTTGTCCCTGCCTTTAAAGGTGCAATGTGTAAAATGTGAAAGATTAGTAGTGATGAGATTGCAGAATATAACTTTCTCAGCACCCCACACAAACTACCTAACTGTTGTCAAGTGTGAGGGAGCCTCTGGTGTCCTTGAGGTGTCATGTCGCAGCATGAGAGTTACTTTAGATAGCTATATATTTAGATACTGGATTTAGTTAACTGCCTATTTAGTATGTAGACATAAAAAACTTCTTCTAAGCTAATGAAAACACAGCAGTTGGTATTTTCAGATGATTACACAGTAATGAAAACATATTTATGAAGACTATATTCAACGCACTCTCATCCCACAGCATCACATAATGAAGCTCTATGTTGAAATTCTCTTTGGTGCCACTATTTGACGCCTCCCGAAGCGTCGCTCCTTGGCGCCATAGGAATGACCACAGCTCCCTGTTGGATCTCTCATCGAAATGATTATTCACAAAGAAAACTGGGTTAGTGCAGAAACTTAATGGTTAGGTTAAGTTCGAACCTTAAATGAGTACTTCCTGGACTGGTCATCTTACAACACAGACCCCCGTGTTTCTTACAGTGAGGCTTCCTACATGGTGTCTCACTACCAACATTCCTTTTGCATTGGTATTCTGACGCAAAGTCACTTTGCGATGCTGTACGATGAGTACTCGCTCCTCCCATCTGAAACATACACACTGCACTTTTAAAGATGAAACAAACACGATCCGTGTCAGCAGAAATGTACAGCCAGTGACAAAACCCAGACAAATGTATGTTGAAGTGATCATGAAAAAGAGAAAGTGCAGGTAGACGCTGATGCAGTGTCATGAAACATATGCTGGCAATAGACCAGCAGCAGCACCTAGCTAATTAAACCCGCAGTACCTCGGGTCTGAGTGATAAATACTGACCCAGCTGGCTGCAAAACAGCTAGTGGGGAAAACAAAACCTTAAGCGAACAAAGCACTAGCTCCGTTCTCCACAAGCCTCAGATGTAGCATATGGACCCCGCTGCTCAGAAAAGATTGAGCTTCCAGAGATCATCAACTGAAGACCTGCTAGGGCAAAATAGAGAGCTGCTAATGCCACCCACCAACTGCAGCAGGCCCCTCCTTACAGCCGTTTTTTTTTTACATCTGACCCAAAGCATTTCCTGTATCTTCTACATGCTGCTAATAAAGTGCATCTGGATTGTGGGGAGGAGTTTTTATATAAATACAAAAGCCTACCATGAGGGGCGTGTATAGACTGATGGAATGAAGGTTCACCGTCTCAGCAGATCTTGAATAAGTGTCTTTGTCTTTCAGACCGGCTGCTGAGGTTAACTAGTGTAACTGACAGTATTGGGTTGCTCACTGAAAAGTAAATTACTTTAGGCGGAAAGGTGGATAATATATTTCATACCTGGATATACAGTAATTAAATCAGTGACGTGTGTAATTCAGAGCTCAGCCAACTCTATCGCTTTGAACAAATGAACCTTGGATTCTACATTGTCTACATTCTTGCATCTAAAAACCATAATATGCAGGATTGTAGGCCCAGCATGTTCCTTTCATTGTTACAAACATTGAAATCACAGCGCACAGGGCTAAAATTAAACTTTTGCACAACAAAACTGAATTGTTTTTGACACCAGCCACCGAGAAGAGTCTGTGAGGATTCAGGAAATACCTTCAGAATTTAAGTGAATGTTGAAAAATGACTCCATGTGTGATTCACCATGCACTGCTGTGCAAGGAGAGTTAGCACTATGACTCTAATGTATGTAGTACATAAGAGGCACAAGCTGGGGCCAGCGGATTCATAATCAGAATTTATCATATCAGTGAAATTATCTTAGAAATCAATGTCTGGGGTGTTAGGCAACAGCTAGAGTAGCCTGTAATAGCCTACAGGAAATATATTTCCATTTTTAATGTCGTCCAACTTTAGTTTAACCACCTGCAGATTTTGCCTGACTCTTATTAAATTTTGTATTTCAGCATTTAAATATTTCA
Source organism: Sandelia bainsii (assembly GCA_032362345.1). Lineage (NCBI taxonomy): Eukaryota > Metazoa > Chordata > Actinopteri > Anabantiformes > Anabantidae > Sandelia > Sandelia bainsii. Next base: position 26,950,359 of record JAUMHL010000025.1, on the reverse strand, counting down.
GATATACATGTTTAAGTAAAAAACTTCTTCTGACAACATAGCAATAAAAAAGATTTAAAAACACTTTTTCACACTAAAAACAGAAACTGCAAAAACATCAGCTCAGCGATCGATCCACACATCTCACTGAGCATCTTTGGCCACTAAATTAAAAACACAAACAAATGTGGATGACATACCTGCAAATAAGGCGACTGAAGGCAGTTACTTTTTTATTGCAGCCCCAATTTGTGATTTCTGCAGAGGAGTTGCACACATTTTCCCCAGTGCAGCCCTAAAATATGTCAAATATAAAATGAAGCATAAATGTGTCAACCCATTCCGCACAATTATTTAAAAACACACTTTCACCAGCAGAAAATTACACACTTTGTGTCTGCCCACTTCAATCTAACCTTATATAAGCTCATAAGCTTTTGATTGCTTTCATTTGCATTTATTACATGATGACACCGCAGCTCTGAGGCACTGCTGCAGCGCTGAAAAGGATGAATCAAATGCTGCGCTTATCGAGAGAGCTTTAGCTGCTTCCAGCTTTTCAAGGGAACCACATAAACATTGCCCCCCAGTCAAAAAATGGAATGAGAGCAAGACAAGAATGAGAGCACCGACCTACAGTGATGTTATAGCATCTCGGTGATAATAACAAATATAAGACTCATTACTGTTATTTCAGGCCACACTTACAAAGCTGAAATCTCTTCTTCGGTGGTGCAGACACACATGAGTAACGCGGCAGCTGTGGTCACAAAGCCAGGTTGTTTATTTCGCACAAATGAACGCTCCTCGCCTCATCTCAGCGCTAAATTGTGTGGGTTGATCCGCTTAATGGTCTGACGGAAGCAGGGATATTGGTATTAATTGCACAACAAGCCCCCCCCCCCAAATACACACACACTTCCACTTTTTAATTTTATACTTCTCCCATTCACCAATCCTCATTATTGTCTTCATACTGAGACAGTCAAGCACAAATCCTTGTATCACCTTGAATCTCCACTCTGCTCTCTTTCTTTCTTTGTATGCTCTGCTATTATCTATTATTATCTGCTTCCACTCTCTGTCTGTTTTTCTTCTCTCTTTCTATGTGAAACAGACCCATAATGACTGACATTACACAGCAATAAACAGGTGCCTCTGTTGTTGACTTTGCTCGGCGAGGAGAAGGTCGCAGGGAAGACATAAATAAACGGTCATTACAACGCTTCACCAGAGGTTATAATTACTGAGCTCTTCAGTTTTAGTTTCTTTCGCTCAGAGAAATGTCCTCCCAGAAAATAAATACATTGAAATGCTCAATTATCAAGAACTAATCAGGTAATCAGGCAGAATGTTCCTAGTCCGGCCTGCGGCAGCGGCCGTTCCGTGTGGAGTTTACATGTTCACCTCGTGCTCTGCGTGGGTTTCCTCTGGGTACTTCAGTTTCCTTCCACAATCCAAAGACATGCACTCAGGTTAATTGGTGACTCTAAATTGACTGTAGGCATGAATGGTTCTGTCCCTGTTTCTATAGCTCTGCTGTGAGATGGACTAGCGACCTGTGCGGACTGGACCATGTCTCTCAACTCATGCTGTAAGCATCCCCGGTTCCTCTGGTCCACAGTGTCATAGGTTAAGACACTGAACCCCAAGTAGTGTGTGTGTTCCTCCCCCCTTGTCAGTGGCTTTGGACTGTGTCTACTAAATCGCAAAATGTAAATGTGATTATAGCTATCAGATAAAATGTCGTTTTATCTGAAACCTTTTTCCTCTCCAGTGTAGCAGAAAGTACATTATATATAACTATAGTACACGTACTACCTCAAATTTGCAGCTAAGCACAGTGGTTGAATATGGACAAAGGAAAAGGCCAGTTTACACTTTCCATTTGCCCTTTTCATGCTACAAACTGGGGATCTAGACACAAACATGTTCCCCACATGAACACTACAACATGATGGCAACAGTGGGAGGAGGAGCACAAGTACAAAAATGTGTAACAACTTCACCAGAATAGTGTCGAGGCCATTTAAATTAATGTTACAAACTTTCAAGGTAGCTATTCATTGTCTGCAGCAGTAATAGCAGAATGTTTTTCGCAGTAACCTTGTTTTTGACTGCACTGTCACGCACTTCTATGTCTACATGTGCATGTGACACTGGAAAATAGGACACCGAAAACCACTGTGTAGTTTGAATGCTGTGTGCACGCCGGTGTCTGTAGAGAGTCCGTCTAGCTTATGATTGACTGAACACACCTTGTCCAGGTAATCAGCAGTATGTAAGTCAGGGATAGCTGGAAAGCAAGTAGGGCAGAGGGTCCCAAGCACCAAGCAACAGAACCTTTTTGAAACCTCGGTAGAAGAACAAAAGCCGTTATCATCATACATGGTACAAATTGCTGCTTTGGTTCAATAGGCTCATTGGGATTCGTTATTTCTTGTTAGAGCTTGCTAAATGTAAAGCTCATTTTAGGGCTTTGCTTTTGAACACAGACAGAGGAAATGTCGAGGCTCATTAAACAAGACAATTACACTTCTGAGTCTCAGTACAATGCCTCTACCTGATGTCTGATTTTGTTCAGGTAAATTACAGTAGGGTGGAGAGGATGCGAGCAATACCAATCTGTTAGATAAGTACACTTAGCATGCAAGGACACACACAGAGACGGTGTAGTACCAAAGACAAACTCCTTCTCATTCCCGTCTTCATGCTGCTCTCTAAATATCACACTCATGCACAGGCAGAAAAATGGATTACAGCCGAAGACGAGTCAATTTCAGTCCACTATTATCACAGCGAGGTGTGCTCTATAATTGTATAAACATTGAGAGGACTCTTCATCAGCAGTGCTATTACGCTTTAGGTAATATAGTGCAGCACAAAATACAATGAGCACAGTAAAGCACATAAAGGATCGTTTTTTCATATTCACTCTCTGTAGAGACTCGTCCCAGGTGGAGGTTAGGCAACTGTGCTTTTTACCTCGTAGAGCCTCAGAGGATGGAGGCGCTAGCTTCTTGTTAGTTTGTTTATTGCATATCAAACATTATTTTCCACAAACAGAATCATTTTATTAAAGGTGTCATATGATGCTTTTTGTGTTCTGATGTTACATTTATACTTTGGTGAAGTTGGGGGGCCATGTTGCACAAAGTCAGAGGCCCAAAGCTTGACGTGAATGTGTGTTTGCATGATGACTGGAGAATTTTGCTCAAACTTTGCTCAAGAGGTTTTTCGAAATGCAGCATCGGTTGATATCAAGTGATGTGTAAATCATAAGTGGACCATCTGTTTTGGGCTCCTACATCCACCACCCTCTCAGGTTAGCTGCCACTGCTACACTCACAGCTAGTGCTAGTTTAAGTGCTTGTGCAGAGCTTGATATGGGCATAGTTCAGCCCACTGGAAGACTTTCGCAAGCTGGCCAATCAGATCAGAGTGTGGATGGGGTTACTGGGGGGGCCTTAAAGGCACAGGATCTCAAATAAACTTTTAGTCTCAAAGTCAGAGGAGCTGTAAAGAGGAATCACATCATGTTTAAGCAATTTCTTTACTTGAAAATCATATAATATATGAAATTATGTGAAATTCAAAACTAAAATAATTCCCACACCATTCCAAAGCAAACTACATGAAGTTCCCATTCCTGACAGCACTTGAGTATATAAATAGTTTAATCAATGAATTTCAATAGTGAATTTTGATTAAGTTTCAATAACCAAAATTAGTTTGTGGCTCAAATTATAAATTTGCTCGCTACAGCAAGGATGTCACTTAGAAATGTACATTTGATTCTTGAGCTATGAGTTCACTCCCTGGTGTGATATTGTTGGGACGTCCTTGACCTATGCCCACAGACGATAAATGAGCTCTTCTCTTTATTGACTTTTTTTCCTCTGGGTCAGAGATTTCTCAGAAGATAATATCCTGGATTTTTTTTAGTTTTTTTTCTTCTTTCTTTCTTACACTCACACACACAGTCATGGTTACAGCTAATGTCTCTCAGATAAGTAAGACCCATACATATACAATAAGAACATACTAGACGCACATCTGTCCACATTAACGTACCAGTGAATGAATATTATTGTGTGAATGTGGAAAAAATGATTTCACTCCAACAGTAACAAATTTGTTATTAACCATGTTCTATCAGGTTTTACTAATTCACTTGTCTGTCAGTGTGAATTGTGCATGAGGGAAGATGCTCCACTGCACTAACCTGGAGAAAAACAGGCCATCGCATAGATCTGTTGTTATCAGTTGTAATTACACAAACCCTGTTTCCATTACAGTCAACAAGGGGCAAAATTGCACCTAGCAGTAGGCCTGCAGGTGCAAATGATCAATACAACCTGTTAAGGTTGTAGAAATTGTGACAGGAACCAAAGTAAGATGATTTCAAATACAGAGCGACCATGGAGGATGAGTATGACAGAACAAAATGATTTTTAAACAGGAGATGGCTGCTGTTTCAAACTGAAATTAGCGTTTTTACTTCAGAAAGTTGCTATTTAACACAAACCACAGTATCTTCCTAAACCTAACCAAGTGTTTTTTATGTCTCTGCTCCAACGGCAGTCGTGGACAGAGGCATTATGTTTTAGTCGTTTGCCTGCCATCCGTCTGTGCCAGATGTAATGAAACTCCCTGAAGATGTGCAAGAGAGTGTAGACAAGAATGGGACGTGCATGATGTCACAGTAACTGTCACCTGGTGACAGCAGCTATAATTAAGTTAACTGTAAGTATAAAGTCAGACCTGTTATCACCGCAACACAAACTGTCCGCAATCTGTTCCGTACACCAAAAGGTCGTTAGTAGCAGACAGACTTTCCTTCACTCTTAAAAACTCACCTTTCGAAGAAAATACACCTAAATCTGGATGCAGCTCAAAGAAAAGGTTAAGCTTCTCTATTCTAAACAGGATTCTTAACACAGCGGGAGATATTTGAAACCCCTCCATCCTTTAAATGTTTAAGAACATGTAGACATTCCTAAACACTCCCACACACACACACAGGTTAATCTTCATCTCATCTCTCTGCCCTACAGCCTCTATGTTACTTCTTCTAAAACAATTTTCAACCTGACACCCTTGGTGACAATTTTCCTTTCTGTGATTCTGTAAATATTCGAGGATTCAAGGCAGATCCCACACCTCCAAGGGCAGGAAAACCCATTCTGAGGATGTTGTATCATGAAATAAGTGCAGCGCGAGTATCAGCAGGAAAATCAAAGTCCTTCCCCAGTGACTTGTTGTGTATTTGTTTGTTTCCTGTTTGCAGTCTCGACGGTTGCTCTCGCTGCAGCACAGATCCTGTTGTTGTGCATTTTTGTTCAGATGACAGATACGACAAACATCTTTATGCTAAAGCACAGCATGAGGACACAGTTGTTTGAGAGCATGTGTTTGGACAAGATATAAAATAATTCTCACTTCTTCGTGCTCTGTTTTTTTACTTTCATTTGATTTGGATCCTGCTCGTGCCCTCCTCTTTCTTCTCCTTTCACCATGTTTCTCTCCTCCTCCTTTGTTTTTCTTTCCTTTCATTGTGTCTCAAGTCTTTTCTTATTCCTCATTTTAACCTTTGTCATTCTTCCCTTCATAGATCCTTCTTAAATTGCTCATCTCATTCTCTGTACTTATTCTCCTTTATCATCTCATCTCTCCTTTTTTACATCCATCATTCTCTTCATCCTGTTCTCCTATCCCACCGCCTGTCTGTTCTTCTCTTCCCTTTGCTCTTTCTAGCCCTCATATCACTCTCTCGTCCAAACTTTACCCTCTCCCTCCTTTCATCTCCTCCTCTCTAAATCACCATTGATCTGTCTTCCTCCTTTCCTGCCTTCTCCTCACATACCCATGTTTTTCTTCTCCTCTGTGATGTGGAGACATGTCTGTATGTGAAATGCTAAAGGCTCTAAAGGAATGCCATACAAAGCAACATTTTTGGAAGTCAGGACATAAACTAAAAGTCTGAAACAGCCAGGAGAGGTTAACAGGTTGATTAGAACTATCGTGCACAAACTCTGGCTCCTCACTATCTCCTCTGGTGCTCGTGTAAGAGCTTCAGTCAACAGCCAATTGTCAGTTTCGTGTACAAAATGGAGGACCCAAATGCAGACCAGGGCAAGAGAGGGTTTGAACATAGAAAAAACTTTAATAAAGAAGGGGCACACAAACAAAACAAAACCGAACATAAAATCACTCCAGGAATAGGCAAAAAACTACCATACTAAAATAAACACTAAGACAGGGAGGTAGACTAGGTGCAGGGGAAAAGTGAGGAGAAAGGGACTAAACACTAGCAGAAGATGAAAGCAACATGGAGACCAGGGGAGAGCACTAGTGGACAGAGGTGAGGAAGAAATAGAGGACAGAACAGAAACTAAACCCAAACCAACTTACTGACATGATGAAGGGAGATCATGAGCCGGGAGTGAAAGACCAGATAATGACGGGGTGCATAACAAGGATGAACTGACAAAGGAAAGTGAAGAGTGCAGGGCATAAATAGTGAAGGGACTAATTGGAAATGAAGTGCAGCTGGGAGTGAAGGACTGATTAGAAACAAGGAACACCTGGGAGCAATCAAGGAGTGAGAGGGGAGAGGGGAGTGGCCAAGGTGAGGGAGGAACAGAAAGACATGGAAAGAAAGACAGAGGAGGACATGACTCTGACACCAGTGACTGATTCATCTCTCTTTGTGTGTGTGTGTGTGTGTGTGTGTGTGTGTGTGTGTCTGGCATCAGTTTGTACTGAGCAGACCACTGTCAGCAGTGAACACCTGCTGTGAGTTGGACTTTCTGTGCCTGTTGATTACTGTTAATGCTAGTTTTGTTCAGTCTTCACTCTTCTCCTGCAGCCACAGGACAACGACACAATAACTTGTCAGGATAGAAAGTGTCCTGTCCGGTTGTTGAAAGTGCTACAGGATTTAGTTGTGATGGTTTCCACATCACACATGCTGCAGGGGGAATCATTAACAAGATTTGTCCTTGATTAGATTCAGTCTGTTCTTACTATTCCCACAGTGTGAAAAAGACAAAACATTTTGACAAGAAGACAACAAAAGACACAGTTTATGTCTCATCTCCTACAGCACCATCTGTCAAAGCCCTAACGCTGCGTTCAGGGACCTGGAGACCCTGGGGCCCCTTTAGCTGTTTTTAACAACACAAAAAGTGTCACTAATGAGCTTGATGCTCACTCTTCGTATTTTTATTAGAACTGCTTATGAACACGATGTTGAAGTCGTCCTCTACAGAAAATGAAACATGATGAACGTGACAGATGGCACAGTTGTTTTCCAGTCGCGTGACGCAAGTCATGCGATGAACGTCATGTGAAGTTAGGGAGCAATAACTTTTAGGCAAACATAATTTTTACTAAGGCTAATCATCTTTATTTAGTGCCTAAACCTAACTCAGACGTTTCTGTGCCTAATCCCAACCAAATCACTTTGTTTGCACAGTTGTTGTCCACTGTTTTTGACGGTTTAGGGTGAAATTTGCGTTACCAGCCGCCATTATGGAGTCCGGTATGCAGTGGTGGGAAGTTACTAAGTATATTTATTCAAGTGCAGTACTTAATCATATTTTACGGTCACTGAATAATGTTTGATAACTTTAGTTACTTTGCAGATTCTGATTAAAAGTAAAAAACCTTGTTAGTATATTAGTTATGATGTGTTATTACATTGAGATAAGACTTTATTAACTTTATTTAAAACCAGCAGTACATAAATTAATTAAAATTAATCCAGTTTTTATCAACATTAACATTTTAGCAACATTAAAGTGATGAACACAGCAGTAATCAATCAAACAATAATTCTAATTTAATACTATAATCTACATTTTTTTGAAATGAGCCTGTATTGTTATATCTGAGTGTTTGTTTGTGAGTCTTACTGGCCACACAAACAAATAGGCAGCTTCATTTTATCTAATATCATAATGTAAGTATTTCAAAGTATCTTTGATTCAGATAATTAAGCTGGTGAGATGTAACAAATGTGGTCCATCATTCCTGGAGGTTTTGCTCCGAGGCCTGAGGAACTACATTATTAAAGCACTGACTCTGGAATATTCTCTGGGATATTCTTCCTGTGTTTCAAGCTACAGACTGTAGTGTGAATTAATATCCCTCAACTAATGATCACCAGCAGCAATGCAAATAATTAGCTACATTGTTGATTTGCTATTTCTTGTTTGTTTAGTCCCCGGGGTTCGCTGGTATTCTGTTTATCATGGCGCTAGTTTGCAGGGCTGGAGATGAGCAGCATAAGAGCAGGGCAAAGTGGGGGGAGAGGGGCTGGGGAGAATCTGTGGACAGGATGTGTAACAAGTTTTTAATATAAAGGCGCTTCAGTATTTTTATTCTATTTATATCTGCTTCTGACATACACGGAAAAACAAAGAATGAAGAAAAGAAAAAGTCCAGAGGCTTTGGATTTTATAAATAGTTCATTTTATTAGAAGAAAATAAAAGAAACAAAAATCTCGATCTTACACGCATCTGAAAATCTAACTGCGAAATGAAATAAAATTAAAATATCAGACACCAAAATGAAAATGATAACCTCACACTTAAATATTGGAGTTATCAAGGTAGTCTGGGTGTTCAGGTGTTCCACTTTAAACTACTGACTTTAGATTAGAATTTGACCATTTGAATTAAAGAAAAAAAAAACACCTGAAATGAACTTTGTAGAATCAGCTTCTACAAATTTCAACATAATATATATACACTACTCACAAAAAGTTAGGGATACTCGGCTTTCGGGTGAAATTTCAGGATGAACCTAAAATGCACTATA
>JAUMHL010000025.1:26924532-26939445 GCA_032362345.1 Sandelia bainsii | reverse complement strand
TTTTAGTCCACAACGTCGTCTCCGAGTTGCAGGTTAACTACACCTGTTAGCAAAACTAGCACTGTCGATGTTAGCTAGCTGAAAAGTTAGTGGTCAGTGTCACAGGTTTAAATACTAACGTTATGTTAGTCCAGTCGCTTCAACAAATGTTTGGCTAAATTAGTGTCTCCAGTAATGCCGTGATGGTGAAAGCCTGACGCTACAAACAAAAAGAACGTGTTGAATTCGTCAGGAAAAGCAGAGTCAGCGTTTACCGTCGCTGTGTCTTTAACTTTGTAATCCATTATGGTGCGCAGTCCGTGCCACATGCTCCGTGAATCGCCCTTAAAGTGAGACTCCACACGCTCCCGGTACCAGCGTTTCGCGTCTCTCACCGCACGCCGAACGCCGTAGGATGCCGGTTTGTAGGCACTCATATCGCCAGTGATGAGACCAGCGTTATAAGCAGCGGTCCAGGTGTTCACTGGAGCGCGGATCGATCCGTCGACCCACGGTTTCTGGTTCGGGAACAATGTAACTCTCACCTTAGGGACAACTTCAGCGGCAAGCATGCTAATGAAGCTAACTGCTACTTCCGCAAACTCGTTGATGTCGTCTGCGCAGGCCCGGAACAGAGGTGAACAGCCGCTGGAGAGAGTAGAAACACTCCTGGCATCGCACCACTTGTTGGTCATGAGAAGACTTTAGCCTTGTTGGACTCCGCCGTTCTGTCCATGCGGAACTATTCATGTCTCGCTGGAAAATAACTCTGGCTCTCAGGTCATCTAGCTTGTTCTCCAGTGACTGTACGTTAGCCAGCAGGATACTAGGCAGTGGGGTGCGATGGGCTTCCCGTCTCAGTCTGTTGCGGACTCCGCCGCGTGTCCCCCGGCGTTTCTTTGTTCTACGCAGTGGGCGAGCGTCTCGTCCATTGTTGTCGTCCGAGCCGCGTAGTATCTCCGACGGCCACGACAGATCGGCCTTAAAAATGTTTGAAATACAGTTTGTAGCCTGATTTCCGATGTACAATAGTTTTGTGCTATCGTACACCACTAAACCCAATGATGTTGGGATGTAAAAAAGTGCACAGTCTGCACGGAGCGGTCAGGAAGGCATCTGGACATAGCCGCGCCATCTTGGACACAATCAGATTCTTTGGACTGATAAAACCAACAATAATTTATACCAGAATGATGGGAAGACAAAAGTATGGAGAAGGAAAGGAACCGCACATGATACAAAGCTACCACATCAAGTGTCACACATGGTGGAGGCAGTGTTATGGTATGGGCATGTATGGCTGCCAGTGGAACAGGCTCACTGGTGTTTATTGATGATGTGACTGCTGACAGAAGATGAATTCTGAGGTGTTCAGGGCTAAACTCTCTCCTCACACAAATGCTACAAAACTGGTAGGACGCAGGTTCACAGTGCAGATAGATAATGACCCTAAACATACTGCAAAAGCAGCTCAAGACTTTTTGAAGGTAAAGAAAAGGTCAGCCGCCTTATTTCAACCTAACAGAGCAGCTTTTCAATTACTCAAGATAAAACTGAAGGTAGAAAGACCCACAAAGAAGCAGCAAATGAAGGTGGCTACAGTGAAGAGCTGGTAAAGCATCTCCAGGGAGGAAACTCTGAATTTGGTGATGTCCATAGGCACCAGACTTCAGGCAGTCATTGACTGCAAAGGATTTTCATTCAAGTATCACTTTTTCCAAATATTATTGAGCCCGTGAAAACTGGAGGTACTCAGCAAATTTGCCAGACTTTCATTAGCAGCCAACAATACATGTTCGCTTTTTGGGAGTTTTGGACCTCTGACTATGTTTAACATGGACACCAAACTTCACAAAAGTCTATATGTAACAGAACATGAAAAGCAGAATCTAAAGTGACTCTATCATATCAGTTGAACCTGAAAATACAAATTAAATTATATTTTTTTACTACTACAATATGCAGAAGTATTTTTTCTTTCAGCTCTCACAGTGAATTAAGGTTTTTTTCTACTATTCTTCATAAGGCTTCAACAACATCCAGGAAGCTGCGCAGCCTGTGAGACAAAACCCAGGGCAACAGAAGTCTGTAAGAGCTAATTAAGCTCATTATACCAAGCACACGGTTATGACTGAACTTCTTAGGTTAAATCAGATCCAATTAGATTCAACTTTATTGTCACTGTGCAGAGTAGATATACCGAGATAATGAAGTCAACATAATATCTAGCAACAAGAGCAAAGAGATATTATTTACAAATAAGGTGCAGGTATGAGTAAGTAGGCACTTCGGCGTAAATGTTAGGATAATAACAGTGTATGTGTGCAGTGGAGCGCTTATCACCATGTTATCAATGTGTTGACAGAACAGAAAACATTGGAGTAAGAAAGTCAACCGGAACAACAAAAGTGAGGGGCACAAACATACGATTTAGAAAAGTGAGTGGGACATGTCCCCCTCCCACCCCCAGTGGAAATAACGCCTTTGGATGAAATTGTTGACAAAGCTCATAAGTGGAAATAACAACGGCCGACACAAAAAGAAGAATAACACAGGGTTAGAAAATACAGCTTATTGTGTTGCTGCCCCACAACACCCACCTGCACTGTTTGCAGTGGTGATTTAGTTCATCTGTAAAGGAACCATCTGCCCACAAAGTGTTTGCTTTAGTTTGTCTGATTCCCAAAAGTGTGTTTGAGTGAAGAGAAGAAGTTTGAAAATCAAAAACTGAAGTCATCCATCAAAGTTTAATTTTCTTGCCTGTGTCTGCCTGTCGTCTCTGAGAACATCCAACTGTTCTGAAGTCCTGTGTGACTGGATCTTCACTGCACTGATTCTTTTTTTTAAACCTGTGGATCCTTGTAGCATCAAGAGGCTCAGAACTGTGTGAAATGTATCTTACAGGAACAAGAACAAGCTCAGGGACAGAATCAGTCAAAAGGAGCCCTGATGAAACCAACACACACACAGATTTACATAAAGGGACAAACAGAGTGGGATCTGTTGGGATCCTGTTGAGTCACCTCTGTGTTACTTGTTCAGCTGTAGTTGCTAACGTTGCCATTAAAGGTGCTGTTACCTGAAACATTTAAACACATCACTTCCTTCGTTCTAGTTATCAGACACCTACTGTTAGAAGAGGAAAAGTAAAACAGCACCGAGGTGCAGATTATTGTTACAAGGAGAACACAACTACAGCTGCCTCATGAAGGTGAGGGGGGCTGCAAAGGATTAATATTCTAAATAATAATAGTCGGTTCCATGTATCCTGGAACACCTTGTTTGTGCAGCTGCATGTGTATCATCAAATAAAGTCTTTTTGGTGCCTCCAGAGACGGTGTACACCAGTTACTGTAAATGACACCTAGTTTCTGCAAGGACTGTCATTTCTGCCATCAGAATAATAACCAGCAATTGTTGGCTTTATGTTTGTCTAAAACCATGGTAACTACCAGAGATGTGTCACTTTTCAGAGTGCACTTTAAATACACACATTTATGTAATTTATATGCATTCATGTTATCATTTTCAGTACAAGAAGATAACAAAAAGATTAGTGTCCTTTTACGTGAAAACCTTTCAGATACCAGAACACAACACTACACAATTCATTAGGATGGAACAGGTGCACCTCTCCTGCACTAAAACACAGCACAGTTGGGTGCTACTGTCAGAAGTTCAGAACAAAGTCAGCAAAATGGCAACACTAAAGTCAAACAACAGTTAAAAATGTCACCTGACATATCAGTCATTAAACTGAGTTTACTCACAGTCAATATGCAGAAAAACCTGCTGATGATTAACTGGGATACAGCTGTTATTGGTATCAGCAGATAAAGTAAACATAGAGCAGGACAACAAGCACGGTTTGAAGGTTTGTGTTCAGTTTGTGTAGCCACATTTCTCTCTGACAAGATTTTTGGTCTCTACTAGTATCAATCAAGCATAAAGGTGGATCATGATTAGCTCCTATGTCATGTTCAGCCACAGCGTGCTCTTTGTTTGTTTCTCCTATTGCAAGTTTGTTTTTGAAGACACCACAGCATTATTTTTCTCGTAAACCACATTGGTGGAGTCACAGATGATGAGCTATAGAGTCACAGATCTTTTTCAGTGCCGGGAGGTATTTGAGGAGATATAGCTGTTTGCTGAAGAACATAACCAGCCTCAGCACATCACTCAACACAGTATATTCTCAGCTTACCTGATGGCAGGTGTCCCACAGTGACAAACACAGTAATACAAAAGGGAAACTGACCTGAGTCCATATCCTCACAGAACCGACCGTGGAGAGTTACATGCAGAGAGAGAGAGTCATAGAGGACTGAAATAGAAAGAGACAGACAGCTGCATGCTGGCACAGAGAAAATAAGAGAAAGTTATACACTGAGTGATGGAGAGCTGCAGAGAACGGTTTGAGCTTATTATATGTAACCTCCCCCCCACAGAGAGGAAAAAGTGCTCTTCACCACCTGACCTCCATGTAACACAGGGTCAGCAGCATGTACACAAAACATGTTGTGAGGCCTCAGACATACATCAGTGCACACACACAAGCAGTTAGACGTCAGCAGCTTTAGTGGAGAAGAGATTAAAACTGGGTGTTTCCCTGCTGACTGGGTGGAAGGTGGGGGAGGAGGTGAGGTGATAAATGTGACTCCTTTTACTCTCTCATCACTCTCATGCAAAGGCTGGTGTAATGAAGACTGAAGATTACAGTTTTCACCTACATTCTTATGCAGAATAAAAGAGGTTGAGATGTTATTTGAGGGGAGGGGGATATGTGCTGACGTTCAGCCAGACACCCAGGCAGCTGAGAATCTAATTCTCCTCTTGAGATCAGGTTTTACTGTTAGTCCAACCACGTGGGGACAAGACCTGAAAGATCTCCAGCAGCATTTCTTTAAGTCTGCAGTGACAGCTGAAGAATCCAAAAATAGATTTCAGTTTATGTTTCTCACTCGTGGTTTAATGTTTGGTCTGGATATGAACACACACATTCAGAAAGTCGTCCTTCCCTCTCTGCCCGATATGTTTAATCCACGCGTGTGCATGGTTGTGTGCACGCTGAACAGTGGGAGACATCAGCTGCTGATGGACAGACAATCACTGCTATGATTGGAGAATGGAAAAGCTCAACATTCACACTGTGTCTAGATTCTCGCAGTAGAAACTCCAGCAAAACAGGGACGTCAAGATTGTCTTCATATATTCAAAGTTGTACATGATTACAAATATGGATAGGAATGAGAAAGAAGATGATCTGCACATTGTTTGTGTGAAGTTTCTGCAATATACATCTGTGCACAAGATTAACATCTGTTGATTAAGACTCGATTTTTAAGAACATCACACTATTAGTAGTATCATTTTTTGGGGGGTTGGCTTGGTCAGGATTGTTCTGACATGTTCCAAGTCTGATTCCAACATGCTGTAAATCACATTTCTGTCACCAGGGCTGACGTGTCTGCGTGGGTTTCATCCCTCAGTCCAAAGACGTGCAGGTTAATTGGCGACTAAATTGCCACTGGAAGTCTGAGTGGTCATCTGTCACTACATGTGTCAGGCCTGTCCAGGATGTACCCAGCCACTTGCTGATAAAGGGAGGGTATAAACCCCCAGGTATAGCTAATGGATGGCTGGAAAATGTCACCCAAGAGAAAAGACAAAACGTTCACACCACAGATCTTCACGTTCTCCTGACACATTGCAGCAGATGAACACAGAACTGATTTATCTGTGTCAAAGTCATTTTACAGGACTCTGACACAGTTAGAAAATATTACCCCAGCTTCCACAGCCGGGTCATCAGAGTAACCCCACACTGTGACACATGGTCACAGGCAAATGTCTGACATGAAGTTAGGTGCTAAAAACATCTTTAAATAGCAAAGTTATCCATGACATAGACAGGTGGTGATGAAGAGGACGTGACAGTCCTGGAGGTGGACGAGAGAATATTATCTGGTAGTTTGTAATGTTACACTGTTGGCCGCAGTAGAGTGGAGGATGATCCTGGACTGCAACCTTCATGAGAGAATTTTCCTAACAACCAAACTGTGGAAGTTGCCAAAATACGGAAATAAAATAAAAACTGTATGCTGACAGTATGTTGACAGTCATCATGATACGTTTTTATTTAATCATGTCATATTTTGTGTTTTATATTTTAACTCCAACTTAAGTCAGATGAAGATATTTCAATTTTTAAAGAGGAACCACCAATTCTACACCTTCCAGATAAAGTATAAAACCTTCTGTCTCCTCAAAATGTCCCCAAGTGATGTCACCTGAGTCGGCATCAGACTGGTCTGAACACTACAAGTCTGTAAAGTAAAAAAAAATCAGGGGCTTTTGTGTTGCATGATGGGTAATGTAGGCACCAGGTTTTGATAAGAAATAAAGTGTGGTACAAAAAGGTCACACTGTCCAGCACGAGTCTGACAATGTCAAAGTAAATCAGTGGAGTTCTGCTTTAAGTCAGTTTGTACTGTTTGTACATGTGGATGAGCGGTTGTTGCACGAGGTCCTATATCTGTGTGGAAGCTTTCAATCATGTTTTTCTTCTGTACTGCTATTTAATCATGCATGCTATTGGTTTGTGTCTTGTAAAATGGTATTTAAATTATTATGGTAATGATATTTGTGCATGGGAGGGGACAAAAATGTTGTATCTAGTTTAATATTTCAAACCATCTTTCTCACCTACCTGCCTGTACACTCTGCCATATGTTGAGTGATCTTTGTCCAGCCTTGTACATGCTTGTGTCTTTCAATGTGCATCAATTGTAACACTACTGTGTAATTACAAATAGCCACTAGAAATCAGTCATATTCCTTGTATGCACAAACATACTTGGGCAATAAATCTGATTCTGAATGTGAAATTCAGAAAAGCTTCTGTATTTAAATTATGAAACATGTTTTAGGAATAACAAGTTGAGTACCTGCAACATAGTGAGAAAAAGGCACACACTGGAGAATGAGTTGCTCTTGCACAAGACAAAACGACTGCAGCTGAGTGTTCCTAGAGATTTAGCCTTTGAGCGATGCCGTAGGGTAGCCACGGGTAAACAAAGAAACTGCCAAAAAGATGTGTCATTATTGGACACTGAGCCACCACAAGCTGCCAAAACATCAAAGCCGGTGCTGGTTCAGGACTGAAGAATTTCAGTGACGAGATGTGACACTGCTGAACTACTGCAGCATTATCTAAATGCTACTCAAACAGTAGTATTTCATTACTTGAAACACCAATGTCAAATGAGTTTAATGTTTGATCAGCATCATTCTGTTTCTTTCACAGCTCAGGCATTTGACAGTTACCATTACTTACTAGATACCAAGACCATATCCCTTAATTAGATATTCTGTATTTGTCATTTAATTAATTTAAAGTGTGTACACGTAAGTCTTATCAGCTAAATCTAGGTAAGTTATCAAAAACAAAAGTGTTTCTGCAGCACAAAGACCTCTGACACTATTGTTTCATGCATTACTGTGTAAGAAACCTGCTGATGCAGGTGGTGCTGACACTGCAGTTTAATCAATACAGAAATACATCAGATTGATCACATACTGTAATTGTAGTTCAATAAAAGCAGACTACTACCCTCTGAAATACATTAGTGCAGTAAAGTACCAGGCCTGTATAATGTTATGCTGTTTTATTGGGCGAACTTGATGCTACATTACTCCAAGTTCTTTGGCTGTTGTCTTATAGGATGTTACAACTTTCCCTAACATGTAACTGCATCTTTTTACATTGATGCTGAATACTGGACACTGTTGCTGTGTTACTGTTTCTGCTGTTGCTGCTTTATGGCATGTCATCTTTTTTTTTGTTTCAGTGCATCTCTCCACAGTTAATAATTAGCCAGCTGACTAACACTTGGTACAGTTGCAGAAATGTTGATGAATGTGTGTTGTCCTTGTCCAAGTTAGTACATGCAGTATGTTGGATATACTGTAGCTTATGCTGAATTAGCTGAGTGATTACCTGATCTAATGATAAACTGTTTTTATCCGTGTACAAAAAGTGTCCCCTCAGGTTGCCAGTGCCCATCAAACAGTATGACTGTTCATTACACTGTGATTAATGTGAAGTTGATGTAATTCATGTGCAGCAGTCATCCAAGTCACCACATATCGATCACGCTGAGCACTTATGGGAGACTGTGGAGCAGCAGCTGAGACACAATTTCCCACACCTATAAATAAAACATTACGATTTTTTTTCCTCCAAATGGTTCCACTTGGAATCTGAGCCAAGAACCATTGATAAAGTAACAAGTGAAACTTTGAATATTTATATGTCTACAGATTGTGGCTAATTACTGCAACCACTTGAATGATAAGAACCTAAAGTGTCCACCTGTTTAAAAAGAACATGTTCAAGCATTAACACATGCACACAAACCTTCTCTGGAAACACAATGGAACAAAAAACTGAACATAAACTAAACACTTCACCATGTAAGAGATCATCTCTCAGTTTTATATCTGAATGAAATCTGAATCTATATATATGCTAATGGATCCATTAGCATTAGCATACATACAGTCTCTTATATACTGTATATTATAAGCGAGTCAGACAAATGTGAAGTGGTTTCATGGTGCAGTGCCCCAGTGTCGTCCTCTGAAAACTGTAACTTTCTTTCTCTCTTCTTTTTTACATGATGCACACTGCATTAGAAAAACCCGTTGTTGTTATCACAGCTGGTAGCTGCCTGGATATATGATTTGAATACACCCATTTTATTTAAAACGACTGGTTATTCAGATGTCAGAAGTAGAAGATGCTGAGCTGTCAGTTCTTCTTACTTGAACAAGCAGAGAAACAATGAAGGACAAAACAAAAACAACTGATATTTGTATCACTGAACGTCTCCATGCTTCCAATCAGAGATGAGTCTGCCACGACTAAAAAATTTAATAAGAAACATTAGATTAAAACCAAAGGTGACAGTGAGTCAGTGAAAGGTGACAAAGGTTGTGTAGTGTGATCAGTCTGATTGGGATCAACATTGTTGCATGAGCTACAGATCTCTGTGCTCCGAGGTTATAGTTGATAACAATTAATGTGAAAGCATAAAAATTCATCCCGTTTATCTAAGACTTATGTCCAATGGCTTTGTGTTTGTGTGTGTTTGTAGTCTTGTGAAAACGAATGTTATTTTGTGAAGAATGAAAAGAGCGTGACAAAGAAGTTGAAGCTCCTCCACATATCAAGCTTTTTCTGTGCCATATTACAACATTCGCTCATTTTCAGGTGAGTCATTATATCGATTTCTAACAATTTTCCACACCTGTAACAGAAGAGAGGATCATTATCATAACAAGAAGAAAGAGAGGAAAACACGTCTGCCACCAGCTGTGATCTCCACGAGTGCTCTCGTCTTCAGCAGCCACACACAACTAAATAATACTCCACACCTCATTCACACAAAAGAACCAATTAGTTGTCTACTCGAGCACTTGAACAGGAGGAATTCCAACCCTCTGCTGTGACTGCTTTGTTGACCGCTGCAGCTGACTGATAACAGATTTACCTGAGGCGAGGTGTGTGTGTGTGTATGGGGGGGGGGGCATACCAAAGGCAGGAAACAACTTGTGACCTGCTGACCTGGTGTGGGTGGGTGTGAACATTTATATGATAGTGTAATGTTTGGGACGAGATGCTTCTGATCTGCAAATTGCAAAAACTCAATTTTTTAATCATACGTCTTGTTACAGAGCTGCCAGCAAGTGTTGATTTACAGGTCAAAGAGCATGTAGATTTATCTCAAAGCCAAACTCACCTGTTCATATGTGCGCTGAAGTCGGTTTTATTGCATTTATAGTTCCTCCTGTCCACCTTTCCTGAGATGACTTCAGTGTGGGAGACATGGGGGGAACTCACTCCATCTTGTGTTTGCAGGAGAACTGAATCTGTTTATGATACATCTGCACTGACTGTGATGTTGAAAAGTCACGTTAGAGCATTATACATGTTACTGTAAATCAGGAGTTGCCTTCATTACTGCAGGCGCCTGCAGCTGCCGCCGTGTGATTTTATTGCTTTGTTATTTTATTTTATTTTATTTTTCCCTCTGCCTCCCACTCAACTGCTGAGCGATTGGGCAAACGTAGCTGAACAGAGAGTAGTAGCTTCTGACGATGGCAGACACAGTGGGGAGGGGATCAGCCATTTCATGAGTGTTAATGACAGTAAGAAAAATAAGACAAATGTCCACTGTTAAGTTCCTGAAACACATCATTCTTTAGTTAGAGGTTGTGATACAGTTAAAAATTTTAAATGTCTCATTGAAAACAAAGTGCACTGTTTCATTTGGTTTGTTTAAACCTCAAAGTATTAAGTCCTGCGGTGACCTGTCCCCCTCTGCTTGACCCGTGACACCTGAAACCTGAGGTCAGCAGAAAGCTGCTTATGTGTCGGCAGGGTCAGGTCAGGTGGAGGGCAAGATGGTGGATGACGTGTGAAGGCAGGCCACCCAGAAAAGACTGAATTAGTTTTTGGATGTGTTTTTGGCAAAGCTACAGACAGAATTGTTTTTTTTAATAGCACGTTCACCTCATGGCTGAACTGTTCAAAAACTTCAGATCATTCATTTGGCCATACAACAGGTGCATTTCTAGTCAATGTGCACCACACTGCAGCTGTGGTGCAGCATGCCAGTGAGGTCACACACCCCACCACATCCCCACTGGACCAGAGTTTTATAGTATTCTGGACTGGCATACTACTCAGACAGGACTGGGGGTAAATATGGTATAAAATGACCACTGGTGTCTTAGAAATTATTTTTATGTAGCACTAACTCATTTTCCAAGTTGTTTCACTGAGAAACAGTTGCTGTCTGCATTATGGTCAATGTTTTTACTTTTTGAATTAATAAAACACTACATTTACGTTCTGCAGGGAGGTCGTCCGGATGGATGCTGGGTATAAAAAGTGCAGGACGACATCAGTCCAGGGTTTGGCAAGAGAAGAATGTTGTTAGGGTGAGTGAACGTTTTGCCTTTGTGCGTTTTCTGTAGTAAACGTTTTGTAACTAAACTAACAACAACTACATTAACAGATTTTATCTTACATTATGAGACCACCACCAAAATATCAATGCATTTAAAATCAAGGAGACAAACAGGTTTGAAAATGTTGCTACTGCAAAAAGTAGGAAAAATACAGTAACTAATAACACAAATGCAGGCAATTTCCAATTTAAATGAGCCAGGGTCCTGGTGTTGCACATGCTGGATCATTAAAGGGACTTCCTGGGCGTGCTGGTGGAAGTGAGCCATTGTTAATGTTGTTCTCCCTGTGCTTTTCCTGCTACATGAAAATCGATCTGCAGTGAGAAAGACATATTAGTGAATGTGAAAAAATGCTACAATCGTATTCATGTGATTATGTGAAATATAAAATGGATTCTACAATTATATTAACAGCATCTGCATCAAATGTGTGGCAGCAAATCAAACTGTGTCTTCTGCACAGAATAATTCCTGATCATCAGTGTACTGGGAGTGAACCAACTGTCTAGTTTGTTTGGAGCCAAACGTGCCTCAGCATACTTCGACCACTCCTGGGGAGCAGCAGCAATCAGTGCTGGTGTGTTCAGACCACAGCATGGTGTGAGGCTGAATGTTTTTTTAATGGCAATCAAATGGGACGGCGCTGAATTGTTACAACAAACTAACTAATGAGCTTATTCAACCACGCTGGACACACACAGGTGGTTCTGTTACTGTGGCCGATTAGAAGATCTGCGCTACACATTTGAATGTGTAAATGTGAACAAACTAACAGTAGAGTCACGTGGATGTTAATCTAACCTTTTCTGTACATCAACACGCACGTCTTATTAGTCTCTTCACTTGATAATGACCCAGTTGTGCTTTCACCTCTTTCTCTTCACAGACAGGTCAGCTGCTTTTAGTCTTTGCACACTGACTGACATGTATAACACCAACACATTTTCCATCCAAAGCCATTAGTCTGTTCCTCTAACAGCTCCACACAGATCTGTTCTCATCTCTTTAGTGACATTTGAGTTGTCACATTCTGCTTTTCACCTTTTCTACCTCAGCCCAGTAGAACAACTTTACTGAAGTGTTTCAAGATTAAATTTTCTCATGTTTTCAGTCTTCACTCTGTTTTTATTATTTGCAAACTAAATGCAAACAGATGGAAACCTGCACAGTAAGAATGCGAGATGTCTGACCTTAAAAAAAAAAGTTGTCCTGCAGTTTTAGTGTAAAACCATCCACAGCTTCATCAAATTCACATCTCTGGAGCAAACAGAAAACAGTTTCCATCCTGGGAAACTGTTTAGTCACATTTCACCTTGATCTCCTCATATACTTTCAGTCATTTTCATCTCACTGACATCGTTTAGAAACCTGCCTATAGGAAAAGTTTTATTTAGTGGATTGATAGGTCAGATTTAGAGATTTAGGTCTATTAGTGGGACCTTTAAGCTCACTGAAGGGCTGTTGCCACGGTGATTTCATAAGTAAATACCATAAAACATTAGATTTTTGCACTTGGCCTCTAAACCTCCTACACACAGACTTTATGATAATGAATTGGCAGCTTTTTGCTCTTCATTAAGCGTACTTGATGAGATGTCAAGAACAGGGTGAGCTGACTCACTCCTCTGAAGGGATTCCACAGCTGTGGCATGAGCTGGCATTTATTTCAGAAATGAGATATTTCTTTCTTTACAGTGGCTTTCATTTGGTACACTGGCATGGTATTAGTGTGTTCCCATCCTGTAGTGCCTGTTCACTCATAGGGATTCAGTGTAAAATGATGTGATTTGACTTAAGAAAACAGAAAACAACAAGACAAGTTACAACATTATCCTTTAAGTCTCTATGTAAGTTCTATATTTACATATACCAGATTCCACACAGTTGCATAAAAGAACTGCTACATATCTCCCAGGCTTTCTCCAGTTAACTGGATAATTTCCGTCAACACTGTTTTCTTTTTATATTCTTGCCAAATACCATCTAAAAATACAATAAAAGTGTAGCTCAAAGAAGAAAACTAGAAAGCAAAGTGGACTCAAATTGAGTCAATCACTGCAATCAGCCTCTTTTGTAGCTCTAAATGAGACCTGGTGACTTCTCAACCCTTCTTTACCAAACTGTCCAGTTCTCTCAGGTTTGATGGCGCCTTCTCCCAGCTGTGACTTTTGGCTCCTTTCACAGATGTTCATTTGGATTAAGATCAGAACTCAGAGCAGCCACTTCACAGTCCTCCAGCATTTTCTTTTCATCCATTCTTGGTGCTTTTAGACACGTTTTTGGGGCCATGATCAACAAGCCATGAGCTGTGGCTGAGACTGAGTCACTGATGCTGGGCAGCTTCTCTCTCCAGAACACCCTGATAGTCGTCTGAATTGATTCGAGATGCATCAGAGCAAACCCATAACGTGATGGAGCCTCCTCCATGTTTCAGAGTGGGGATGTGACTCACCCAAAAAGCTCTTATTTTGTTTCATCTGTCTGAAGGATGTTCTTGCAGAAGCATTGCAACTTGTCAACCTACGTTTTAACAAACTCCAGTTTTTGTGTTCAAACTTTCCTTCTGTCCAGCTACGTTTGTCTACGGTACCGTTGACCTTAAACATCTGCAGCTGTGGTCACAGGAAGATTGATCTGCTTGGAGATGGTCTTTGTTTTGTTCCATTCTTGGCCAGTATGTTCCTTTTAATCTCCACTGAGAACTCTTTTATTTGCTTCTCCTTTTTTTTGTCATGCACAAGATCACAATGTGCACAAAGAGCTTTCTCCATTTTAACAGGCTGAAGATTGAAGATACCTGTGATACATATTGAAGACAGTAGTCTGCTTGAAATACCTCTACATATCTCTAAATTCAGCTCTTTTCTTTGTTTTATTCCATGGCTGAAAAAAATGTGCGAGTATGATGAAGAGAGAGTGTAAAGATTCCCAGTAGTCCAGTCATGGTTATCTCCTAAAAAAGTCTTGTTCAATGGCAACTGGACTTGTTTTAAAGCTCTAGAAGACATTTCGCCTCTGCTTTATCAATTCTGACAGTGGAAAGTCAGGCAGAATTGATAAAGCTTTCTGGATGGGAAAAAGAGCTTTAAATTCCAACACTAGACCAAAGCATGGTGTGATGTGTTAACATAACAACACTGTCAAGTACAAGTTACTTGGCTGTCCAGAATAGCTTGAGAGTGGGCTGTAGAAGAACGTTGGGGTAATATTTGCATGGCCTCTGGTGCGGCGCTTTGATTCTCTTCAGTGTGTAACCGGAAATTTCTGAATTTAACAATCTGCACTGCTTCCTTGATATACCACTTTTATTCAGCAACACTCTGCTTTTTCTCTCCACTCACCTCAACCGGTCGAGGCAGATGGAGTTTTTCCTCTCCACTGTCTCCTAGTGCTGCTCAAGTGTGATTGTTGGGTTTTCTGTACATTTCTATATGAAATTATATCCTGTAAGGTATTAATCCTTAAACAATGTAAAGTACCTTAAGATGACTTTTGTTGTGATTTGGTGCTACGTTAGTCCCCTTCCTGATTTTTTACTTTTTTGCTTATTTGTCACACTTAAAAGATTCAGATCATCAAACAAATCTAAATATTAGACAAAGAAAACCAAAAAAACACAAAATGCAGTTTTTAAGTGATGATTTTATTTATTAAGGGGAAAAAAATTAACTGAACCTACATGGCCCTTTGTGACAAAGTAATTGCCCCCTAAACCTAATAACTGGTTGGGCCACCGTTAGCAGCAACAACTGCAATCAAGCAATTTGCAATAACTGGCAATGAGTCTTTCACATTGCTGTGAAGGAATTTTGTCCCACTGTTCTTTGCAGAATTGTTTTAATTCAGCCACATTGGAGGGTTTCTGTGCATGAACCACCTTTTTAAGGTCACGCCACA
>JAUMHL010000025.1:26904187-26918149 GCA_032362345.1 Sandelia bainsii | reverse complement strand
ATGTAAAGTGCCTTGAGATGATCTTTGTTATGATTTGGCGCTATACAAATAAAGATTAATTGAATTGAATTGAATTGACATAACCCACCTTATCGTCCCTGACTCTAATACTCCATCTACCTTCCTCCCCGTCATTAAGCTCGCTCCTCAACACAAGGCCAGCTCACGTTGCCAAAAACCACTTGATTTATGTCCTCCAAGTCTCAGTGCTGAGAAGAAAAAAAGCATAAGAGAAGAAGAGAGAGCATCATCTACACACAGCACAGAGAATCCCCTGGATCTCAAATTAGTCAGATTTCATGAAACACATACACACATAATCTTTCTCAGTCACACAACAACACAGTCACACACACACACACATAAGGTAGTGCTTATGCTAATGCAATTAAATACTCAGGGAAAGAGGGAACAAGCACCAGTGAGGGCGCTGCTGATGCTGATGAGCTGAACAGAGAACATCGCATTACCATTACAGATGGGAGATGAGGAGAAGGGGGGGCTGCAGAGGGGAGAAAAAGTGAGAAGGAGGAGGAAAAACAAAAGGAGAGAAAGGGAGTCCAGCAGAGGAGGAGCAGGAAATTTATATGTGTATGTGTAAGTGTAAAGGAAGAAAGATTCCTGATCAATATATGTGTCTGTTAAATCATGTTCACGACTGTGTTTGATGATGATGTTCACATTAGAGGGGCTGGACTTCACACTCACACAGAATGCTTGTTTCTTTTGCTAACACTAATGCTAAATTCCTGGACACCACAACAAGCCTGAGCAGAGGTGTTTCCCACATTTTTATTAAACTGAACAATGTTTATTAAGTGCCTAAATCTAACCCAGACGTCTTTGTGCCTAACATCAACCAAACTGTTTTGTTTGCACATTTGCTGTCCACCATTTTTGACTGTTTTGAGCGAAAATAAGATTTACACCAGCTGCTATTTTGGTGCCATTGTATGAGGGATGCCATTTCCAGAGATGTCTGCCTCTGTACGTGGGGCGTACAACTGATGATCACATGGATCACGTATGAAAGGGTTGGGACAACCTGTATGGGCGTTAAGATTGGAGGACTTTGTACGGACCATAACTGCAACCGGATGTTTTCCATTAACGTAATGTAGATATGTTGACATAAATGACAGTGTTTTTATTTTCTTAAGCTATTTTATAGTTCAAAGTTCTTAACCTTCAATCAGACAAACTGGATGCTGTCCTGCAAGATCAGATATTTTGGCAGAAAAGAAATCCATTATCTAGGAACTTTTTACTGAAACGATTCAATATCAGCGTATTGGTGATTTGCTATTTACGTCAAACATATCATCATTATGTTAGTAGTGAATGTGAGTGCAGTGGCAACTACGTCCCCTACAAAACATTTTACGTTTGCAGTTTAGTTGTAGAAAAAAATAATAGATATAGATTCCAGCATTTTACAAGACACAATTTACAAGACACACAATGAGTTATAGAAAATGAGGATGTAGCCTCAGTTTAGTGTAAACTTCACTTTGACTTACAGGTCTCAGAGAAAATGCATCTCCAAAGGGGTGAATACATGCTAAAAAACCTACAGGTAGAGCGCTACTGTCTGCATTTATTGCAGTAGAAACCAGCTGAGTTCACATCAAAAAATGATATATTTGATTTATTATTTATTATTCAATTATTAGAACAGATTCTGGGGGTGAGAGAGAGAGGGAGAAATGCTTTTTTTACATATTTAATAACTTTCCAAAGCTCAGATTAATTTCCAGAAGCAATGGCGAGGGAGAACCACAGATGGCTTTTATAATAAGACGGATTCTGATGTTTGGTAGATTTGGCTGTTTTCCTTGCAGAATCTCGAGCTATAACAACTTTGGAAATGTCAGAGAGAAATGTTTTGAGGACTAACCAAGTTGTTTGAAATTAAATAAAAAAATATTAAAAGTCAGGTCGGGATTATATGCAGCATTCAAGTATTAGTCCTGTGATGAGCATTCTGTACACATCTAAGTGGTCACTGAGATGCTGAATTTAAGCAGTAAGCTCCCAACCGCAGCGCTTTAGGAAGGTGCTGGAAGGCTCGATGTGAATCAGGAAATTCTCAAACCTTTTGTAAAATAGCTTTAAATGTACAGTATATGACATTTCAGTCTGATTATCAGACTGTATGAATGGCAGGATTAGTTCTTCCAGTGGAATGAATATTGCTCCTCTGATTCTTTGGGAGCTTTCACAAAGAGCTTGAAGAGTTTTTTCTAACTGTACAACCATTTCCTGTAAATGGTCAATTCTTTGATGAAAGTGCCTTTTGTGGCTGAAATTGAGGTATTTCAGGTAATGTAATGCACTTCTGGCAGCCATGTTAAAAGTCCCAAGCTTTTGGACAATTACACCTGCAAATGGGATTAATATACACAGGACAAATGCTCTACAGGGAGTTGAATTAGTGGTGAATGGGACATCACATCACAGAGCTACACTATGTGTGAGACCATTGGGAAATTCAGCATCCTTCAGTGGTCTCTCAACAGCTTTTAATGTCCTGTAATTGTTGAGTCCTGAGCAGCATCCATCAAGGTGAATTGTACTCATGAATGAAAATTAAATTTAAGGTTGATATAATGGCCCTTTCTGTCACTGGAGCTTTTCTGGGTGTATGAATGGGATAAAACCAGGATCCAGGTCTGCAAGTACCTGTTTGTTCTGTAGACCGAGGAACCGTTGGCTGTCAGTCACATTTAAATGTTACAAAATTGGCAATATTTTCTCCCCCACACTATTATTTTTCCTCCTCATTCCTATATTTTCTCTCATTCTGTCTCTCTCCACTCTCCTCACTGTGGAAATGCTTTTCTTACAGCCTGAAACATTTGCTAAAAATATTAGCTTTTGCGGACAGGGAAGTGTGATGGACAGGTAATTCAGTGTCCAAATTGGCATTTTAAGGTGATTTCTGTCACATGGGTGAACATTATTTTTGCTGCCTGCACAGGTGTCAAGTGGCTGTCACTCATGTTGGACTCAGTCTCTTCTGCATGTCATTGTCACACAGCTTCACATCATAATAAAACCTTTTCTTAAAGCAATGTAAAGTATGTTAGTGAGAAAGAAAACACTTTTTCAACCCAAAGCATTTCCACACAACTTTCAGAGGTAGTGATTTATAATTGTAATGATGGAAACGGCCAGATAACAGTTAGGATTAACTATTGTGCGGCCAAAACAAGTACACGTAGCTCGCATGCAGACACAGAAACTCACAAATAGATGCAAAGTTAACCACCTTATCTCTAACTAATCTTGTCTGTGAATGCTCTAATCAAACAATGATTGGCAGTACTCTGCTGTGTATTTACTCATGCTATGATTACAGTCTTTAAGTCTGTAAGAGCTTGATTGAGGTGAACGACGTGCACGAAATTATCGCTCTCACCCCAACTATGATATTATTTCTCACCCTGAGGGGTTTAGGGTGTGCAACAGCTTCTGTGTTTGAAACAATCAATTTGAGGTTTAATTCAAATTAACTCTAATGAGAATTGTAAGATTAGTTCAAAAAAAAATGATGGGCTTTAGAAAAGAATGAATACTGTGTGATGATGTACTATTTTCCCTTTTTATGGGAAAAGTGAAAGTGACACAAAAGAAGCAAATACTCATTTTTCTTAAAGCCTGGTTTATAAAATGTAAAACAAAAAAAATCTGGCCATCACAGTTTTTTAATCGGGCTCCCTTATAGGTTCAGGATTGGCATGAAAACCTGAACATGCTTTAGATCAAATTTATGCAGAAATAGAGAAATTTCTAAAGGACTCGCAAGCTTTCAAGCACCACAGTGAGGGGTGATGATGTTGAATGTTGATGGTGAACATGTTTGAATTCAAACTGGCAAAACAGAAATTCATGACAGAGTGAACAGAACAGGAAGGAAAGGGAAGTGGAGAGACGGGGAGAATAAAGGGAGACAGGGAGCTGGATTAAAGTGGTAAATGTTAAATTTAATTGCGTTAAGCTCCATTAAGTTGCCAGGAACAAAGGAAGCAAAGAGCTCTTGAGAAGAAAAAGTCTTTCTTCCCCAGTTTCTTCCTCTTTCTTCTACCGCTCTCAATTAAGTAAGTAGCTAACGACTTGAGCTTTTATTGAAAGAACACAGACAGAGGAAGGAAGACAAACAGAGGAGGATTAACACATGGAAATACTCAGCAGCCTTGTGTTTGTTGAGCAACGCTAATGATTTAAAAAAGTCTTTAGATTTTAACATTTAATGTTTTAAGATAAGGAATAGACTGTGGTGACTCTGACTCTTCTCTGTTCTGTTTTGAGGTTTCAGAAGATGATGAAGAGATTTGTAATCATCGCAGACGATGGTTGGTTGGCAAGAAACAAAGCCTTAAAATTATTTTTAAGACAAGAAAATAACTGAAAATAATTTATCAAGTATCAACAAATGATGAAAGCTCACCACTCACAGTAGTAAAGTACTTTTACCACTTCAGAGGTGAACAATATTTTAAGTACAAATGAGAAACATAGCTGTGATTGTAGCTTGAATGTTCTGGAGAATGAGTGGATGTACAGTATCTACATGCAGCGAGGTGAGAGGCCTTGTAAAGATCTTTTCACACTTGATGACTCTGGCCCTGTGTCCTTGGTATAATTAACTGGTTAGTGTTAGGATAATTAATTGGTTAACATTGGGACAATTAATTGGTTACTGCTGGTACAATTAACTGGCTACTGTTGGTCCGATTAAGTGTTTAGTGTCGGTGCGATTAATTGGTTAGCGTTGGGGCGATTAATTGGTTAGTGTTTGGGCAATTAATTGGTTAGCGTTGGTATGATTAATTTCTTACTGTTGGTATGATTAATTGGTTAATGTTGGGGCAATTAACTGATTAGTGTTGGCGTGATTAATTGGTTTGTTTCACAATGATCCAGAGCTGCTTGCTGGTTCTTCCAAATTCATGTTGAGCTTGTGGCAACATGTAAAAAAACTTTGCATCTGCTCAACAGAAGGTTTATTCTCAGATTTAAACGATGTCAGATAATAAGATGTGTGTTTATAATGCAGAGAGTTTTATTTTAAATTGGTCAAAATAAGTCAGCAGCCCATTTCTCTGTCACCAGCAGCAGTGATGACATCCTCTGCAACAGTTCGCCACAAACACAACAACAAAAAAACGATTAGATAAATGTACAGTATCTATGTGTGTGTGTGTGTGAGAGAGACAGAGACACAATTATGAGATGACACAATTTGCACACAAAGGAATGTGCCACTTAAAATTCCCGTACCCGCTCAGATGATGAGGTCCCCCCTTCAGTCCTCTATAATGGGCCCTTTTTCTTTGTGTCTGCGTTTGTTAGTATTATGGGATACATGTGATCTGTTATTACATTTTCTCTTATTTGTTTAAACATTTTTGTCCACTCTGACATTTTCAAAACCGTGAACACGTCAGGCTGAACACTGAAGATGTGTTCTCCTCTCCCAAGGTCACATAACCAGAGATGAAAAACCCTGCTACTCTCGGCACCTGCACAGTTTTGAGTTGACCTGTTGAATTAGTGTAAAAAAAAGTGATTCTTTTTCATTGTTTTTACTGTGTTTTTGGAAGCTGCAGGTTTTTCTGTGTCCATGAACATGACATACACAACTTGCAGTAAGCAACTAGAGTAGAGAAACTTACACATGTAACATGGCCCAGTGTTTGTACTGTCTTCTTTGTTCAATGAAAAAATATAGATTTTCACCTAAAATTAGGAAAACTCAGAAACTCTATATGTTCAGTGTATTGTACTGCATCAGTTTTCATTGTTGGTGGTCAAACGTAGAAGGTGAATACTGTAACATACTGATAAAGAAACAAAAACAAAAGAAGTTTTATGGAAAATATCTCAAAATTGCTGATTGGTGAATTGGGAGGTGCATTAGACTTTCTGTCAGCTGTGACTCGGACGATGTGTGTGTTAACAGTTTGGGAAAAAGGATAGAAAATGTGTGAGACCCATGGAAAAGTGTTAATACAGTTGTAAAAGAAAACTGATGGTGTGCTAAAAAGGCGATGAAAGAGACCAAAATTCAGTTAGCGAGTCGTAGCAATTAAGAAAAACTTTAATATTACTAATAGTAGGGCTGAGAATAATACACAGGCACTAATTTGCAGAATATTCTTGAAACGTATTACTGTTCTCAGGTTCCTGTTGTGTTTGTACTTAATGTGAATATAGAACATCCAGCATTAGTCATGTGATCTTGGATCTGTTCAGTAACATATGGAGAACAGGTCCTCTGTTGGCCAGAGGTTTTGACCGTGATCCAAATTCTAGTTAGTATCTCACATTAGAGCCAGCGTTCACCCTCCTTCAGTCCAGAAGCTGCTGGTGACCCAGAGGAAAACTGTGCTGAGAACAGAAACAATCTCTGAGACTGAACTTTTATTTTCACTGTAGCTGAATAATGCTTTTAATGGACACAGTTCTTTACAGTTTACAGAGGTTTTACATCACAAATAAATGATTAGAAAACAATTAAAGAACCAACAACTCTTTACGGTAAATAGAGCCTTTAAGACAAAGAAATATACTTCTCCTATATGAGGGAAGACTTTGTCTGAATGTGTGAAATGTGATTTAAATTAGATCTTTTTGTCTGATACTTTTGCGTCTCCACAGAGGCATACCTGGTCCCCCAATGCGGTCTCATTCCACAGCGTCATATAATGACAGTTCCCACTTGGCGTCTCAATAGCGATGCTAATGAGCAAAATCTCATGCTGGTGTTAATTCAAGCTTAACTATGTTGGAAAAGTAATCTGGACAAAGGTAAGATTGATGGAATTCCTGTTCTCTGGATACGCTCTTTCCTCTTTCTCTTTCTCCACTCATTTTCTGTCACATTTGTCTTCTGTCTTGAACGTGATCTTCATATCTTATTCTCCTTCTCCTCTTTCCTCCTCTCCTCAGCCCTTCTTTTCCCTCTGTTGCATCAGTGATAACCAGGCTAATCTAAAGAAGAGGATCTGTGCTGTGTCACTGGCTTTAGCTCTTCACACTTCACTTTGTCTCCAACTCCTTAAACACACACACACACACTGAAATATGCACACACTCGCCTACAGACAGACAAAATCAGCATGAGACAATACTGAATGTGTGTGCCCTGGTGTGAACTTGACCGAAAGAATCAGTTTGTGGCTGATCCTCTGCAGCTGGAGCATGAGCAGTGGAAATGAATCATGTACTTTAAAAGCTGCAGGTTCTTTTAATATACAGTCTCTAATTAGGGGGTTGATTCCTTGTTTGCCCCAGAACCGTAGATAATGTGTGAGCAGAACCTGAGCTGACAAAGGTCGATGTCTTGCGCTTTTCAAATGATAGATTCATATAAGAATAAGACTCTGAGACAAGACTCAGACAGGTTGTGGGGACCAGGGTGGACACTCTGTGCGAGGATTTGAATTATATATGAACACTGCACACCTACCACTGGAGAAATGTAGGGATGAGTGCTGCAAACACTTATATTCTGAAGCACCATTATTTCAATCACTGTGTGGATCTGTTTCACTGTATCTGAGCCTCAACACTAAGTCTCCCCAGTTAGGGCTAAGAGGAAACTATCCAACAGCACCTGCCATAGTGTGAGCCAGCAGCTGTCTTTCATCACTGCAAAGATGTAATTATAATTTTTAAAATATGTTGTCAATGTATGTATGCACCGGTTCTGAATCAGCATATTTCTGTGCAGCCTGTCCTGATTAAATATAACTTCATCCAGACAGATATAGATTAACGTTATAGATCATTATAAATCAGCTGTAGAGCTCTGCATATTGTGAGTCAACTCCAAGTTTCTTTGTGCCTGCTTGAACAAAGTTTACTTAAGTCTTTATGAGTGAGAAATAGGAAATTTTGGGAGCCTACTGTACGTAAGAGCATTGTAGTGGACATCGTTTTTTAACCATCATGTAAGGTAGGACATATTTGTTAGAGCAGAGAGAAGTATTCTGGTAACTTAGGCTGGAAAATATTACTTAGTTTATAGGGATGCTTTGTGAGAGTAATGTGAAGAAGCTTAAGAAGTAACTAGTTACTATTTGAAAGTCATATTGTACCTTAATAACAAGTTCTCCAACTTCGATGCCCATATACGGAGGCAGGTATCTCTTGACATTGCACCTGTTTTGACATCAGGTGCCAGAACGGTGGCTGCTGCATTTTGTCTGTCCAAAATGGCACGAAACAGTTAGTTTTGCCCTAAATGGTCACATAACTGGAGAACAACTATGCAAACACAGAAATTTGGTCGGGATTAGTAATTGGAATCCAGTGAATCCAGTGGATGGGAACCATTAGTAATGGATTTGTAAAGTCTTGTGATGACCTTTGTTGTGATTTGGTGCTATATAAATAAATAACTAAAAAATTAATTTAATTTAAATTGATTAGACATAGAGATACCTGAGCTAGGTTTAGGCATTGAATAAACATGTTTAGGGAAAGTAGAAATGTCAGAGTTTTACCTTGAAAATTACTGCTTCCTTACTCAAACTCTGGTCTCCTGTGGGAGTGTCGTGTATTTTGTGGTGACATACCATCCACCCCAACCTCCTCCTGGCAAACCATAACATAAATAGTTGGTGACCATGTTAATGTTTTACTCAAAAGAATTTAATTTTAATACTGTGATAAGCATATTAAGGGAGAGCCTATGATCAAGTGTTAGCACAGCTTCTTCTTGTGGCTTTTTGAAAAAATGGAAACTCCGGTGAAAAGACATGAATGTTTGGGTTCATCACAGGGACAAACATCATAATACATCATAATCACCATGAATCACCACGTAAATTTATTCCATCTGTGCTGTGAACTGTAATTGTTTAAGAATCTCTGAAATATATATTTTTCAGAGCCGTCTGTCTGTACCATGTCATTGCATTGCATCATGCAAATCTGAGAAAAGTATCAGAGTGTGATGCAACACTGCAAAGAAATAACCCGAATGCTGAAACTGTTGGGCTTTGTTAATGTGATACTCAGTGTGATAGGTGGGAAGTTTTCAGTCAGTCAAAACAGATCAATTACTCCGCCGCTTCCTCTTTTTGAATTTGATTTGCCTTTCTGAGTTTTGCAGTGTAAACCATGATTCTAAGTTTAGTGTATATCTTCTTTGTTCTTTTTTGGCTTGTGTATCCTGGCTGATAAAAACCGTGTGGATAAAGAACTAAATGTGAAACACCGACAGTCCCCCTCCAAAAGTATTGGAACAACAAGGGTCACGCATTAGTTTTTTGCTGTACAACAAAGAAGACATTTAGGATTAAGATCAAAAGATGCATAAGAAACAGTAGTTCAGAATTTCAGCTTTTATTTGACTGTATGTACACCAAGTGAGCAGAAGTATTGGTACAGACAGTTTTGAAGTAAATTAAAGTTAATAAAACTTCAAATTTGGTTGCAAATTCCTAATTTGCTATTACTGCATCAAGCCTGTGACTCACTGTTTGTTCTTTGGATTTGTTTTTCTAGACTTTTTCTGTAGCCCCCTTCAGTTGTTGTTTGTTTTGGGCAGTTTCTCCCTTTAATTCCCTCTTCATGCATGTTCAGTTGGGTTAAGGTCTGTTTATTTGATTTGACCAGTCTAAAACCTTCCACTGTTTCTCACTGATTAGGTCCTATGTTAAATTGGGTGTTCTGGAGCACTATCTTGCTGCATGATGAAGGTCTCTGTAGTTTGATGCATTTCTCTGTAATTATCAAACAAAATGTTTCTGTCCCCCCTGAATTAATCCTGCTGCTACCGTCATGTGTTGTATCATCAATAAAGATCAATGAGCCTGAAGCAGCCATGCAGCCCAAACCATGACCCTATTTCCACTGTGCAGTTGAACCTGTATGGTTTAGATCATGAGCAGATCCTTTCCTGCTCCACACTTTGTCCTTTCCATCACGTTAGTAGAAGTTCATCTTGGTCTCATCAGCCCATAAGACTTCCAGAACTTGTGGCTCACCTGCACTTTTCCACACATCCAACCTGCTTTTCTAATTCTTCCTGCCGATGAAGGCTTTGAATTATGTGGTCTAGTCCCTATATTTCTGCTGATGAAGTCTTCAAATGGTGGATTGTGATACCATCACCCCGGCTCTGTGGAGGTTTTTGATGATGACTGTTTTCTCAGTTTTTCACAATGCTTGTCATCACCTGTTGTTGTTTTCCTTGGCCGACCTGTTCTGTGTATATTCCTGTGTACACCAGCAGTTTATTTCTTTTTCAATAAAGTCTAAATTGTTGTACTGTTTATGCTAAATGTTGTGCCTCTGGTTGTTTCCCCCTCTTTCCACAGATTCAAAATGCATTACTTATCTCCTAGACTGGCCTTCATAAAATACTGTCTTCATAGGTAAAACCCAAGGCAAAAACCAAGAGAAGTCATATAGAGCAAATTGTTGTTTGAAAATCAATCTCACAGGACACACCAGGGCAAGAAGAATACTTTTGCTCACCTAAAATTTGTTGCTATCTTCTGTATTGCTTAACATAATGATGTGCACATAGCACATGAGATGGACATTCAAGTCCAGTGTGAAAAGGTTTTGACTGTGCAGGAAGGCCAATTAAAACAGATAGTATGAGTTAACGCATTGTACAACATTAATGAAAATTGCACCGTGTCTGCCCAGCTTAAGAGGCGAGTAAAAGGTTTGACATGGTGAGATGTGAAACTGCTCACTGGCCCAGAGTAGAAGACGAGTTATATCATGAAGCTCCCAGGTGTGAATGTGTGCAGCTGTGTGAATGCGAAGCAGAGCAGTGTTCAGAAAGGGTAAAGCACTGAGTGGATGCTCCCAAGGCACACACCATCCATGAAACAGAGTAGCTAAAAAACTTTGCATGATAAAACCAGAAGAAGAAGAAGAAGAAGAAACCAGTTCTCCTGCTGACTAACACTCACTTCAGGAATTCACAAGCAGCCACATACACACACTGTGTCTTTCAACTGAATGACAAACATAACTGTATGGACACAGAAGTGCATGAATGCACACACTCACAACCATACTGACACAAATACACACAAACATGACTAGTCAACTCTGCTAAAGGTCTGGTTTGACCCATTAAAACTTGTCACGCCTGCACACAAAAGCCCTGTCAATCACACACATGTAAACACACTCCAAACTACACACAGATACACAATATTTTCTCATACAAGGGGCGCACACACACCAGTGTGACTCCCTATTGAGTACAAACACAGATACCAAGGGATGCTCAAAACACACCCAGGTACACATATGAATGCTCAAAACACTCCCTCTCCTTCCTCTCTACCAAGGACACCATATCTGGTCTTCTGAATGCTGATCACTTACTCAGGGCAGTGTCCCAACCTGGCACCTTTACTCAAGGTACTTCTCCCCTGTACCAGCTAGACGCACACAGCACAAAGACGACTGAAGCTACTGGATATGAAGGTGATATGAGTCATACCTTTACCCTCTTGTTCACGCCACATCGGCTTGTATCCAACCACATGACGAATAGGAAATGAGAGAGCATGTGTAATTTTATAAAAGGAAACTCCCACCTGAGGGAACATGTTGGTGGGTTTATCTGTTCAGTGGTGAGGAAAAAAAACTTAATGGGCCACTGGGGCAAGTCGCTAAATCCTAAAGTATAGAAAACAGTCAGTGATAGCAGGTATGTAGCTACAGTAGTTGAACTGCCACAGAGAAAAGTAACCAAGCTACATGTGTGAGGAGCTAGTGGTTCAATATCTCAGTAATAGTTTCCCAACAAATTGTTTAACTCTGTTCAGCCCCACTGACCTGCAGGTGGGACAGTCATTAAAACTCTGTTTGTATGGGAAACACTTTCCTCAAACTCAGAACTTTATTTTAAACTCCAGTAAACATCTAATGGTTTAGAGATTTGTGCGAGTATATGCACAACACGTGTTTTCATTTGATCTCATTGTCGAATATGTCACAGTGTTAACACAAATCAGATACATAATATTAGTTTTATGCAGTAATACAAAGTGGAAAAGCTGAAATTGACTGAGGTTGGTAAACCCATTTAGACAGTTTTCATGTACAACACATTAAGCAATAAATAGGTTATGATTACAGTTTTGTCCAAGGCTCAAGTTTTAATTGTCTCATCCATTGTCAATAATTATAATGATGATCCATATAATTTTTAAGGATATGGACTGGTCAGGTCAGGTCATCTGTCCATAGGGCTAAACGTATTCTTGTGAACACAATGTCTTCAAATTTGGCACAAATGTCCAGTTGGACTCATGTAGCTGATTTACGTACGTATTGTCCATCTAAACCACTCTGGTGATCTGGTCTCAGGAATGCTTTGAGGGAATTTCTATGACAATGACACAAATGTCCAGTTGGAAAGATCAACCCATTAGATTCTGATGGTCAAAGGTCAAGGTCATTGTGACCTCGTGATATCAAATGGGACACCTCAAGGGAATTCATTCAAGTTTGGTACAAATGTTCAATGTGGATCAAGAAAAAACTGATCACTAGATTCTAGTGGTCAAAGATCAAGTTCACTGTGACTTCATGTCTGTCCCATTCATGTGAACATGATATTTCTAGTTATAATGCAGTTCAAAGAAGATAGCTCCTGCAAGCCATTGAGGAATGCAGTTTATTTTTTTGGCTGTCGACTAACACACATTTGGCCTCCTTCAGTTATAAGGGCAGATATTGGCAAGTGAATCCATTTTGGAGGCGGATTCAGCAAGTCATAACATAAGTGAGAAGGAATGTGCTGCAGTAAAACTTTTAATGTGTGTGTTAACTGTCAGCATATAGATTGTTGCGTCTGCATTTGAGAACATAAACAGAAACCTCTGAGGAAAAAATGTAACAGGCTGTTTACAGGAGCCAGATGCAAGAATACTCATACATATACACTCACACATATACACTCAAACATACACTCATACATATACACTCACACATATACACTCAAACATACACTCACACATATACACTCACACATATACACTCAAACATACACTCATACATATACACTCAAACATATACACTCATACATATACACTCACACATATACACTCAAACATATACACTCAAACATATACACTCACACATATACACTCACACATATACACTCATACATATACACTCACACATATACACTCACACATATACACTCAAACATATACTCTCATACATATACTCTCCTACATATACACTCAAACATATACACTCACACATATACACTCACACATATACACTCAAACATATACACTCACACATATACACTCACACATATACACTCACACATATACTCTCATACATATACACTCAAACATATACACTCATACATATACACTCACACATATACACTCACACATACTCTCATACATATACACTCACACATATACACTCACACATACTCTCATACATATACACTCATACATATACACTCAAACATATACACTCATACATATACACTCAAACATATACACTCACACATATACACTCACACATATACACTCAAACATATACACTCATACATATACACTCATACATATACACTCACACATATACTCTCATACATATACACTCAAACATGTACACTCACACATATACTCTCCTACATATACACTCAAACATATACACTCACACATATACACTCAAACATATACACTCACACATATACTCTCATACATATACACTCACACATATACTCTCCTACATATACACTCACACATATACTCTCCTACATATACACTCATACATATACACTCAAACATATACACTCTCCTACATATACACTCCTACATATACACTCACACATATACTCTCATACATATACACTCAAACATATTTCATCTTTAATTCAATTCATCTTTATTTGTATAGCGCCAAATCATAACAAAAATCATCTCAAGGCACTTTACATAGCAAGGTTAA
>JAUMHL010000025.1:26884199-26901086 GCA_032362345.1 Sandelia bainsii | reverse complement strand
ATCAATGTGATGTTATAAAATCTGCTTTTCTTTCACAAACATGGTCATTTCCATGTGTGTCCAAACTTTTGACTGGTTGTGTGTGCTAATTAACAAATGTCAGCATGCTTACATGCAAGTCTAGTAATATAACTGTAAAACATTTGCATGTTAGCGCTGTCATTGTGAGCATTTTGAAATAATCATTTAGCTCTACGCTTCAAAGAGCCGAATGGTTGTAGACTCCTAGTCTTGTTAATGGACAGCTGCCAGCCAATTGGAAGTGACTATTTTACCCAGGCATGACATTATTCCAATTAGGATTCAACAGCTATGGTGATAAAATTTGTTGGCTAGCACTGATAATAAGCATAATGTGATGCAACTTCTTCGTTCATCCTCATTTGTGTTCTCCTCTTTTTTCTCTGTGTTTTAATTAAATCTACATATGAGCTTTAGAATGTGTTTTTTTTGGAAAATGAAAATGTAATTATTAACATAGGGGAGTTTAATGTGCATTAGTCAAAGAAGAGAGAACTAGTTTGGAAAAAAAGAGTGTCAGAGCAAGACGGTCTCTGGAACAGAAGCTACATGTGGCAGAAAAGGAGAGCGAGACAGCTGTGAAAATAACATTGACATCAACAGACTAAAAGAACAATGGCGAATAATAATAATGTGTTTCTTAAATGATTTGGTGAGCAGATTTTCTAAAGGCCACAATAAGCCATCAAGGCCTTCTTTGTGTCTCAAGTAGACACAAAGAAGAGCCAACAAATATTGTGAGCAGTTTGAAACAAAAGGTCAGGCAGTGGTTCAGACTATGAAATTGTTCTTTAAATGAGTTTCACAGATGCCTAGTGATGGATGATCTAGAAAACCAAGGGCAATGTGGCCCTAATTGGTTTTCAAAGTCCACAGATAGCCTGGGAAAATCTTGGTATGTAATGTGCTCCTTCACTGTATACTTTTGAGGGGCCCCTGAGTAAAGCACTTAACCCTAGTTGCTATATCAGATCTGGTCAGTATTCAACAATGAATACTATGAATCTTTTGAGGAAACCTTGAATGAAACTGAAGCAGAAAGCTGTGCAGGAGAAGTGGCATGCTCAGAACACCCCTGCTAGGTACACTTGAGGTAAAAGTACCTGTCATCAAGAAAAACTTCAGCACTGGTCATTCTTCAAACTGCTCTAAATTACCCATACTTCTGTTAAGAGCCAAAGTAAGAAGCAGTAGTATGTTGTTAGAGCCAAACAAAGGGAAAGGTTGAGGAGACTAAATAAGGGGTTTGTTTGTGTGCACAAAGAACCTGTATAGACTGTCCCTCAGGGTGGTGCCCCATCTCTTCTCCTCTCCCATTATCCCTTCCCTATATACTGTGGTCAATCAATCAATATAATCAATCAAAAGCTAGAATAGTCAATCAGCAGCGGGTAGAGCTGGGATAGTTGGAAATCAAGCAGGGCAGTGGACCGGAGTCTTTAATGTTTTTGGCTCGCCCCTTGAGCCTTTCTGTGTACAGGTCATCAATGGTGGGCAGAGAGGTTCCAATAATCTTTTCTGCAGTCTTAATGGTTCATTGCAGTCGGCCATTGTCTTGTTTTGTGGTTACCCCAAACCAAATTATAGATGAGCAGAGGATGAATTCAATGACAGCAGAACAGAATGAGTCGTGAGTTCCTGTGGAAGACCATGTTTCCTCAATTGCCGCAGAAAGAAAAACAACTGCTGAGCCTTTTTGAGGATGACATTTAAGATTACTGGAGATGGTGGTTCCCAGAAACTCGAATGAGTCCATGGTTGCCACAGGGTTGTTAGATATTCTGAGCAAGGGCAGTGCAGGGGGGTATCTACTAGTCCACTATCATCTCCACCGTTTTAAGTGTGTGCAGCTCCAAGTTGTTCTCACTGCACCAGTGAACAAGCCTGTTCACCTCTTGTCGATGCAGATATGACACCCCCTTGGATGAGCCCAATGACAGTTGTGTCGACAGAAAATTTGAGAAATTTTACGGTTTGGCTGTTGGAGGTGAAGTTGTTGGTGTAAAGGGAAAACAGTAGTGGGGAGAGGACCCTCCCCTGTGGTGCTCCAGTGCTTATTGTGCATAATCCAGATGTGGCATCTCCCAGAAACACCTGTTGCTTCCTGTCTTACAGGAAGCTGAGGACCCACTGACAGGTGTATGGGGGAGCATTCAGGTGGCTAAGCTTGGAAGAGAGGACCTCAGGGATGTTGATGGTGTTGAACGCAGAGCTGATGTCCACAAATAAGATCCTCAAATAAGTCCCAGGGAGCTCAACATGTTGTAGGATGTAATGCAGCTCCATGTTGACCTGTTAGCTCGGTAAGCAAACTGTAAGGAGTGTAGCAGGTGTTCTGTTATGTCCTTCACTTGAGCCAGCATTAGTCTTTCAAAGGACTTCATGACCGCAGATGTCAGGGTGACAGGACTGTAGTCATTCAGTCCAGTCATGAAGAGCTTCTTTGAGACTGGAATAATGGTGGAGGGGTTAAAACAGGA
This sequence comes from Sandelia bainsii, assembly GCA_032362345.1. Classification (NCBI taxonomy): domain Eukaryota; kingdom Metazoa; phylum Chordata; class Actinopteri; order Anabantiformes; family Anabantidae; genus Sandelia; species Sandelia bainsii. Next base: position 26,898,585 of record JAUMHL010000025.1, on the reverse strand, counting down.
CACAGCTCCAGGAATCTCTTGAAAATCTGACAGAAAACGGGAGCCAGTTGGTTTGCAGAGACTCTCAGGCAGGAGGGTGAGATTCATCTGGGCCTGGCACTTTCCTGGGACTCTCTTTGAAAGACCCGTCTGACTTACTCCTCTCTTATAGTGAATAATCTCTTTCGGTGTTGGAGGTTGTTGTTGGGAAACTGGTAATGTCCAGAGGTGAGAATTTGTTTTTTTGTTGATATGAGACTGGGGATGGCGGGAGGTGTGAATTTCTCCTTTGGCCTCTTGTACTTTGTGAGTTTCTTGCAGCCCCCTCCGTATACAGACGCAAAGTCATTGGCAGATAAGCGGTCCTTCAGCTTGTCTGAGTACTGGCAGTTAGCTTGCCATCTATGTGACGCCAATCTTCATTTATAGAAAAGCAGATTCAACCGCCTTCATTTTCCCCACCAGCTCCAAATCATGATCTGCCTTGTGAAGGTAGAAGCCCAGTCAGGGATGGCTTCATTGAGCCAGGTCTCAGTAAAACACAAGGCAGCCGAAAGAGCTCGGGGTTCGCCTGGGTTAGGAGAAGCAGCTCATCCATTTTGTTGGGTAAGGAGCAGAGGTTTGCGAGGTGGAATGATGGAAGCGTAGTTTGAAATCCCGCTTGCTTACAACTTCTGTGATTCTTCAATGTTCCAGAGAGTACCGCAGCGCCTCCAACAAAAATCTCTGGGAAATAGAAATGGTTTGTGAAGAATGAAGGAAAAATATCTGGAGAGAACTGATTCAGGTTAATTTGTTCTTATCTGCTGAAGGTTAACGCTTTTACGTGACTGGATACAAGACAAACGAACAAAAACAGAGAAAGTACCAGAGAGCACTGTGGCAAGGCACAATCTTAGTCATTTTATTCATAATTATAAATACATAATTTAACCAGTAGCATAAGAGTAAACACAGTTTTGTGTTTTGTCAAAGTGTAAAAAAACAAACATTTATCAATAAAATAATTGCTGTTGTTAATTTAGCATTTGCCTCTCAGGGATTTTGATTTGAAACACAATTTGCTGTAACCTAGGCTGAAATCACTTTAAATTCTGAGCTCATTTTAAATAAGGTGAAAACAAAATAAATCAAGCTGTGATTAGCTTTAGAGCTTTCAGACTGCGGTTGCACCCTTATCTTTATGCTGATTAAAACGTTTTTATGCCATTGGTCATTCTAATGAATAGGTGTTAATTTTATTCAAGTCTGTGGTGTCTGGTTCTCGCTGTCTGTCTGCCACATTCTCTTTCTCATTCTCTGATTCATCGTCAGCTTCTTGCATAGGAAGGCTCACGCACACGCCACTTCACGCGCTTGCACACATTAGCATACACATTGCCACCACCAAGTCAGGCTTAATTGAAAAGCATCTTTTAAGAATGTTAAGAACTGCCCTGTTAGCCTGGGGAGAGGATAAAGGCTGTTACATTATTCAGGGAACTTGGCCTTTCAAATGGTACACTTGAGGTGGGTTTTACTTGATTTCCTCATGCTTTGATTTGTCTTTGTCTTGTGTGTTTTTCTGTTGCCTCTGTCAGGCTAATTCTTTTCCATTTCTTGACTTATCCGGTACTTGCCACGTGGCCTCATGGCCTATTTTGGTTTTCATGTTTAAATTCACAGCTGAGCTGCAATACAACCATGTTTCTGTATTTTTGCCAAGACACCATTTATACCAAAACACTATACACAATTACTGTATTATAGCTGTGCAAAATTCATGAGCTAGTGCTTGTGGAAGAAGCAGCTGGTGTTTATATAACCCTAACCGTGAAACAAATAATTTATATTAAAATAAGGAAACTGAGAAAGCAGCAACGGAGGGATGTTTCCAGGCTAGAGTCACCTTAGAGACAAATCAACATATCTGAGGACTTATCAGAAATGACTCCGTCAAATCCTCAAATGTGATATACGTGCACATACATGACTTCTCTTATGACTTATGTAGAATTGTGTGAGCTGCTTCTGTTCCATGGATCTAATGGTTACATTTCAACGTCCATTTGTCAGTTTTGGAAAGTGAAAGAAAATATCCGAAACTCAAACACCCAAAATAAATATAATCTGCAAACATACAAACACTAATACCATTGCTCAATGTCATGCTTTCTGTTTAGCAATGAATGAGATAGTGTGTCATTTAGAAATTATGTTTTTTCAGATGCAGTGTAAAGATGTGCTTCCAGGACAAAATAGCATCAACAATATACCAAAACAAATACTTTAAATTGAGAAAAAAAAGACTGTTTTCCTTACAGAATGGATTTCCATGTTTGTCACATGTAGCGGTTTCCTGAATGTTTGGGTAATAACATAACAAAAGTTCAGTAAAATGCTTAAAATGAGGTTCAGTTTAAGCAACTACAAACCGGTTTTGAAAAGAAAATCTAATCTAGTCCTCCAGCAAGTCACGCTGGCTGCTTGGTTCTCGATAGGCTGAATCAGATATACTGTACCATGTCCTGGACAACACTGAATTCTACAACAATTTCTTCACAGGTCTGTGTACTGGATGGGAAATGACATGTCCGGTGTGATTATTTTGAGAGTCGCCTCAAGAGATATATTTAATTTCTTAAGTAGTTTTGGGCTTTACTAGTTCAAGTGAAGACAGTCCATTGGTGGCAGATCTGCAGTTTGGCTGAGTAGAACAGGGTGTAGTCAGTGCTGTAATGTGGGTAAAAGGAAACTGCCATGTTCATACAGGATCTCTCATTTTACGTAGCAAGACTGAGGACTTTTTTCTTTTTGGTTAAAGAATTAGGTGATGATGGGTCGAGCTGTTTTCTGCCAGGGATGTTTTCAGTTCCAAGGACTTTCAGTGTGTGCTGCTCCATAAAGATGGATCGTTGGGGTTATAGTTATCTATACCGCTTATCCTGTTACAGATCGCAGAGGACTGAAGCCAATTCCAGATCAGCTGTCTGTCAGAGGATGACACAGAGACAGGCACACATTCACATTCACAGCTGCAGGCAATTTAGAACTAGTTAACCTGCATGTCTTTCGACTGTGGGAGGAATCTGGAGAAGCTGGAGGAAACCCACGCAGGCACGGAGAGCCCATGCAAAAACACTCCCATTTCTTTTTGTATCTCCTCCATGTTTTCATTTCAAAACACTGTATTTTTCTTTCAGCTAATTCACAGACTAAGCTATTTGCATAAATCATGCTGATTTCAGCGACTTTCATTTGACCAGCCTGAAGCCTATGAGCTGCTTGGAAGGCTTGTTAGAATATTTTCTTGCGGAGAAATTGTATTTTATCAAAAAATAACAACAACTGGGTCACGTAGCTGGTTCTCTTGCATCGTAGCACTGTTATCATCATTAGCCACAGAAGAAATTTCATGCCAGAGCTCGGCACTGCCAGAGGCACGGGACACGGAGGCTTAGCGCCTGTCACACTGTCAGTCAAAACACCTCAATTTCCTTTATTTCATCTTCACTCATCTGCTGTACAAATGGTTCTCTTTATAACTCACTGTAATTGATTGACACTTTATTGCCCTCAGCATATGCCAGCACACATCTCTCCATCTCCACTTGCTGTACTCAATTCACTAATGCCTTTCAAATTGGTGGTTTTAAGGGAAGCGAAGTTCAATTTTTTAAAATCTTGTTGTCTATTTAGAAAACAAATAAAGGATACTGATTGGCTCAGACAAAGCCAATGGCAAAATGCCTGTGAACTTTTGAAAAGAGGCCTGTTGCTTTGCAGTTTGGATGCAGTTTTTAACAGATGAATGTTCTAATTGCCTGCCTGCACAGTACAGTCCTGTAACTGTGACTGTCGTAGCCACATTGCTATGTCCGCTGCAGAGGTCCAAGTTTTTATGGTTTCCAGCAGCACAAGACTTTGGCTTTCTCTCACAGTTCCTCAGTGTTTAATCAAGCCTAGACTCTTCCCATTGTAGAGCCCAGGGTAGAGTTTACAGCAATGCTTGTACAGACCCATAGAAGATGCCTTTGTGTTGCATGCAGTAGGAAAGAGCTAAATTGGCTGAATTTACACAGAACTTTTCTACCTTTGACAAACAAGTGATTTATAATTGACCTTTCTTTCATTTATTCACATACACGAGCGGTGGTGAATCAGCCACGTGGCCCACCTAATGGGAGCAATATTGCACTTCCTTTCTACAAGTACTTTTCGTTTTGAAAGTAGAGTAGTAGGAGCCACATTCAGGAGCTTCTATTAGATAGTAAATACCAGGAAACCAAGAAGAAACAAATATTTTTGACATTTTAATGTATTTTTAGCAGCTTTAAGTTTTAACACAGTTGCTCCTTTATGTGGAGAACAGCAATGAGCAGCTGTATCCTTTGTCCCAACTGCAGCCAGATGTTTTGGACGTTGCAGCCAATCCCTTTTCCCCACTGTGAGTTACAGCCTTATAATGCTATGTCTTGACTGAGGCTGCCAACACAGAAGCAACAAATCTTTGCCTCCATAAAATTCTCATTATAGGCATTAAGATATACATTGAAATGGAATGAGTATGGGAGAAAACAAACAAGTAAAAGAGACGCGATAACTGAGTGAAAAAAACAAAGCTAAGTGCTGAGGTTGGTTGAAATGAATGAACATATGAAGGAAGCAAAGCTACTGATAATGTGCAGCTTGTTTTACAACCCCTCCCATGTCTGAGCAGCATCATTTTCTCTCTCATTATGTATCCCTTTAGCTCAGTTTGGAGCAAATTTCTGTGAGTCACTTAGTTCATCTTTTAATCTGACCTTACTAATATTTCCTGTGTGTGTATGAAACCACTGGCCCAAGTTCATCTCACAGAAATTCTTTGAACTAAGAGCCACACAACAGTTGCAAAGGAAGTACTGCGTCACCTAAGCCAAGAATTTGGACACTGAGGGTGTGTATGTGCCATTTGGTGCCAGCGTGCCTGTCTGTTTTTTTGGCATGGCTCTGTCTGCCCTCCTCCAACTCCTGTTCTCACCGATTTTCTGCCAACTGCAAGTGTCTTCTCCAATCTACGTAAATTCACAGTGATAAATTCCTGGCATCCGTCTGTCATCACTGTTGGATCCGCAGTTCGGTGGTCGGGTTGTACCCTGCCAGAACACAGTTTCAGTCCTATAAAAAAAGATAGATCTAAGTACTTGTTTTAATAAACCCACTTCTGACTTCAGTGGCGACTGCTGCTTGTCTGATACTGCCAGAGTGAGAGTTTACAACACATCATATCATCAGTTGTAGTTGTGATTAGTTTGTTTTAACTATGGGAGATCCAGTCCTACAGCCCTCTCTTCACCAGCAAGAGTTAAATTATTAATGTTTACATTAATGTATGAGCAATCAATATTGATTAGCTGCTATGTACTAGCTATACTCCTTACATGTCCACTAATAGCTTCTCTGAAGAGTTGGGTTTCCGTGTTTGAAAGCATTGTCTATCGATGTGTTTGTGTTTCTCTATAATTCAGTGATGTGTCGGATGCAGCCTGGTGGTTACAGTACGGAGGAGGAAGTCACGGGGACCTGACTGACTGCACGGGAGTGAGAGGTGTTAGAGATCTTTCATGCTTTCAGGAGTAAGTGTAAAAATATTTTTTGTTACATATTCTGATGTAGGAGCCTAACTGCAGTTTATTGATGTTTATCTAATTAGTATGTAATAATGTAGTTTAAGTACAACAATAGTAATTTTTATGATTAACTGACTTAAAAGTAATTGGAAGAAGAAGTTTAAGAAGTTTTTACATGTTTCATCAGTATTTCAGTAGGTGACTGTGACTTTCTAGTGTCTGTATACTTTTATTTTGATAGTCTGGTAAGAAAGGAAGTCAGGCTGTAGTTTAGTGGAGCCACTCAGTTTTTTGACTTCTCTCCTTCAAATGTAGCTCAGTGTTTTAAGAACCTTGGATTTTTATTACTGTCCAGTACCTATTTTTGTGCATGTCTAAGTAAACATTTCAATTTTATCAAGTGGTCCAGTGGATTGCTTTGAATGTGAATAAGAAAGAATTAAAAATTAGGCTTAATTCATTGGATACCTACAACTGAGGTACAGAAACAGGGACAAAAACCTGGGCCGCCTTTAAGAATCCTGACACGTGTCAGAAACACTGTTTAGTATCAATTTTTAATGTTATTATATTTATGTCTTTTAAGTGCACAGTTCCATACTGCTACAGGATTCTCTTATCTTAGTCCACTAATGTCACACAGTTTAGTTACAAAACTTACACAGTTCTGTAACTTCAGACCGACTTCTGAAGCGGCTGTGAAATTGAAGCTTTGGATGCCACCAATCACAAATGGTTTTCTTCATTTTATACAAGCTTAGACACAACAGGTCTCTTGGAAGAACCACTGGTACTAACAGATTAGTTCTTAACTGCCACACACGAGCGATTTAAGAGAATTTGTGGGATTAACCAACTTTCTAAATCTTTAGATTTTTCCTTTCTGTTATGTGATACAGAAATATATTTAATTAAAATATACAGTGAAGGCTATATAACAACACTTAAATTAATATTCTGTTGATTATCATCATCATGGCTGCCAATTTCCTGAAAGGTGTTTTTGGTTTTGGTGATTTTATTGACGTTGTATCACAGCAGCTTCTACATTTCTCTTAAGTTAAGTTAAGTTAAGTTAAGTTAAGTCAAGTCCTCCTCCTCCTGTTACCTTGGGGCTTTAGTTTGTCACTGTCCGGTATGATCCTCTGTTCTAATAGCTGTAACATCACCTACCTGTCTCAGTCATCTCCTTCACCTCCTTGCACATTAGTCATGGAGTGATGTTTTTAGCTTCAAACCTCATGTATGATGAACAGTCCACAGTCCAGTGCTGCACTGATCACACATCACTGACAGATGTACTATTAGCATTTTAATTAACAATAGTTTTGCTTCTTCTGCTGCAACTAGCTGACTCTTAAATTAGTTCTGTGTTAGTTTGCTAATTTCTGCAGACTTCAAGCTCCACTGTGTGAAATACTTATTTTTATTCTTGTGTGACATTTTTGTGAATGAAACTTTCCCACAAACGAAGCGGAACAGGAGCCTTATTGGCAATTTTAGGGTCACTGATTATGTTAATGATCAGATCTAATGGGTGCGCAGCTTGTCATAAAGAGGTGGCACTAATCAGTCATTTGAGACGCATTTATATAGTTGAGAGAGTTTGGGGATTCTGACGTGGAAACGCTCGAGACTCACGGAGAAAAGTAGGAGAAATTTAAGACGAGAATATGAAAATGTTTTTGAACAAGGCCCCATATTATAGAAACGTTCTTCACAGAGCATCTTTAGCAGTTTGTCCATCAAGCTCTTGCTTGCAGTATTTTCTACATGTAGTAGTCTGCAGCAGCAGAAGGTTTCAAAGGAAATAAAATGTTTCCCAGAGTCAGAGACCATAAAATAATGTTTTCAATGGACCACTTTAATGTCATATGTTCTGGAAACTACTTACTCCGTGGCCTTTGTGTTAGAGATGGAAAATGTCCCAAAGGCAATACAGCAAAATATAACATTTTAGTATCATTCACCATTAACTTTATGGCACGTTTTGCATTTTTACTGCACCTTCCAAAAAGACTGAGAAAAAGGGGAAATGCATTAGAACAACACTGAGTCCTCTGACTGAAATGTCAGTGACCACATTACAGTTCGAAATGCTTATCCCTCGCCTCTCTGTGACCTCCCCTTTCCACCTGTCCATCTGTCTTTCGCTTCTTTCCATTTTAAAACATTTTTTAGACTTCTGTGTTTTCCTTCTCTCTCCCACCATCGCTCCATGTCCAATCCATTCCTTTCATCTCATTCTCTCTCTCTCCCTTCATCTTTATTCATACCCCCTCTCCGTCTGTTGGCTCACACTTCTCTCTCTCTCTTCCTCCATTTCTCTCTCTCAGTATTTTGCATCATAAAGAGCTTAGTGCTGGGACAGATCAATAAATCATCAGTTGCACACTGAGCCAATGATAGCAGCTAATTCTTCCTCTGCAGACCCTTTTTGAATGGTACAGTATGTAATGGTAAGTAATGTACAAAAGCTGAATATGTCAAACACAGCTTTCAACTGGGATAGATAACTTTACCTCTGTTATCTGTTTTATGGTTTCTTCCTGTTTCCCCCCGACAGCTGTGCGTTGCTCTGTCGCTTTAGTTTCTGTTGGTCAAGCTCTCGTCTTTTTATGTTCAATCTGTTTGTTCTTCTATATTTCTTCTTCTTTCTTCAGCCAAACCATTGATGCTGTCTATCAGCAGTACTGCCTTTGCAGAAATCACTGTACAAACTCTATTAAACTGGACTTATCCAAAGCAACAGCAAACTCTCAAATGAATCAAATCGATAAATGAAAAGTTAGACATTTTGGGGAAATACTGTAAACATCTTAAATTGAATTGAATTGAATTGATGCTCATTTGTTGCAGTCGGCAGCACAGGAAGAAGAAATAAGGTACATCAGTAGGAGAGGTGATGTAAAGTCCTCTCCACCAGTGTTGGAACAGCGAGGCTAATTAATTTGTGTTTGCTGTTAACTGAAGACACTTGGGTTTAAAATTGAGATGATTTATTTGATGCTATGTACCATACACCTAGATACATATCAAAAGACAAAGAGGTCTTAATTCACTTCCTTTTTCCTGTTGTTTGGTGTTTAATGGCAGTTAGCAGATATGTGGTGGCGCTGATCATAAACGCCGGGTAAAGTTTATGTCGGCGTTTATGAACGCTGTCTGGTCAAATTACACTGCATTAAAATTAATAAACACCAAACAGCAGAAAAAAGAAGGTGAATTATGATGTCTTTGGCTTTTGATGGATACAATAAGACCTTTTTATCAGATCGCTCAAATTTTAAGTGAGCAATTGGAACAGAAAGTTTTAAAGTAAGTAAACAGAAGTTGGATGGTGGGTGTACAAAACGCTGGACCGTCACACACACTGTGTGTGGTTAAATTTATGTATCATAAACACGGGTTAAGGTTAGAGAGAGGTTGTGGTTCTATTTCTAGTTACAGTTCTCCACAGTAATGTCTTGTGCATTTGCAGTTCAGTTGTGTAGAAACGTAATTTTTAGCAGATGGGGTTGAAACAGAACAGCAGCATATTGTGATGAGTTGACAGGCATCAACCTAACCCTAACACTGGACACAGGTATTTTGATGTGTCTTTACTCCACCTTGTTCATCATCATCATATATATTAATTAGACTAAACTTCCTATTTGTGTGGACAATATAACAAAGGAAGCATTGAATTCATGACATTTAGTTTTTATATGCTATAATCTACAGTGTGATTATTATATATTAACTTGTTTGCTGTTTGTAAGTGCCTTAGAAAGCAGTTTTATGTCCTGTTTTTACAACTATACGTGTCAAAGGTCGGAAAGATCTCACAGCAAACAGCACGGCTTGGTGCAGTGCCAGTACACGACTAATTATACTCCAAGTACTTCTAGTAAACAGGGTTATTAAAGACGCAACATTACTTTGAACCATGTAAACGTAATTAAAATGTTGCTGAAAGCTGTTTACTGGTGTTGGTGCGCATGTAAACATATTTTTTGGTGAAAAACACCTACTGCTCCATAACTACAGGGTTATTTCATCTTTTAAGGTCCCATGTCTTTGTGTGTAGGACAGTATATGTGTGTACGCAGCGTAGCTTTTTCAGTTCTGTGTGTATGTGTGTGTGTGTGTGTATGTGGTGTTAGCTTTGTAAATGCCACCTAATCGATTTCAGTGCTGTGTTTTGTTAAACACAGTATCTCCAATGGATAATGATGAGAAATAAAGTAAACCACAGGCCTTTCTTCTTCTCTTTCTCTACGTCAGAGGATTCAGTGATGTTATTTAAAAGCGGGATAAACTTGATCCTATTGCACAGTGTGTTCTTCTATTTTGGCCAGACCTCTCGTGGTTATGTGTGTTGCTGTGTGCACATTCACTCTTGCACGCACATCCATTAATTTGTTAACGATGTGATGAGCATCTTGCTGAACTTTTACATGTGTATAGGTTGTGAATATTTTCAAACCTGTGTATAGGGGCTGAGTGTGTGTGTGTTATTTGCAGTATGCTAATGAATTGTATGTGGGTGTACAGGTCAGTTTTTGTACCGTATATGTGTCTTCATGTTACTCAGTAATCGGAGCAATCTGATTTCCATGTGATTGATTTGTGATTGTCATGAATTTCACATAGCTCGTCTCACTTTTCTCAGCTGTTTATCATGTTTCTCTGCCTCGAGCTGGATCCGTGAGAAAGTCTCTGCCTCCTCAGCTTGCCTTTAAATTCACTGCAGTCCTCAGTGCTTTGAATTACCACATTGAGAGAGGGTTGATTTAGCATTTATTTATTCAGAACAGCACTTAAAAAACAGCCAAGGGGGTGAAACTTAAACGCTGGAAAGACAGGTTGAGTGGGAGCTTGTAGAGGGAAAGATGGAGGAAGAGAAGTCAAATAGAAGAGAAGTGAGTTTAACTGAGCTATTATTTTATTATATTTCCTATATGTGCTCTTATATCTTTTTCAGATTCAATGAATTTTGAACCTTTTTGAATTTAAACTAAAACAAATCTGAGAGAAAATAAGAGACCTGTGGAATAAACGTGGGACAGTCATATGGTGATCGCTCAGTCACAGACTGTCCCACATTTTAAATCTAGATCTGCTGTATAATCACCGTGAACGTCTCCACACTTGCTGGTACAGTATGTGCCTCATCAAGGTAAGAGCCTGTTTGTCCAAACAGAGTAGTTTCCATCAGGAGGTAAAGAAGAGAGGAGAAGAAAGGAGCAGCTGCAATAAGGGCTGAAAAGTTTCATCCTGTTTCACTGAGCACGTCTACGTTTCGAGTGTTGAGACTATAAACCCCTGGTAGAGTAGAAGGACTCTGTCTTTAGAGCTTGTTTTACAGTATGTAGACTTACTGTTGCACCATGAGGAAACTTTACATATATATTTTTAGTATAAAACAAAGTTTAAAAAAATACAGTGGGGAAGGGTTCACGCTTGTTTATTCAAGTCTGTTTTAATACAATAGTCACATGTTCATCTTGATATTACTGGCCACAAATATCCAGCACAACTTCTACTGATTTGATCTTTCGCAGAACTGTTTCTGAAACAGAAACTAACTGAAGCTTAGTGAACGTTTTAACAAGCATTTCAGACTTCTGTGTATGTATGTAACCCTGTTTCCTAAAAGTTGCACAAAAATGTTGGTAATTTGCAAAAGAGATGTGATGCTGAACAGGAATTCATAATGAGGAATCTGAAAAGTGATTAAATGTTCATATAAACATTTCTCGTTTGTTCCTCTACCTGCTTGTGGATAATAAAGGTTGATTCAAATAAAAACTAGAAACAAAACCATACAAAAAGTAAAAATGAATGTTTCATAAACTCATAATGATCAACTAAAACAAATGTTTTTTGCACACCCCTCAAGTGGATCGTACCATTTCAACTGCAAACAGTCTGCCTCAGAGCACCACAGCTTGTCGTGAGTGACAGGAGTCATGCACAGATCTGCTGTCAGCGATGTTGCAGCATGATTGTTCTGGACATATGAAGGATATTTTTATGTATCATGGCATATTTGTTCACCTGTTTGTGTGTCTATTCTGTGTGGATTTGGTGTCACATGACGATTGTCAATAATCAGAGACTTCACCTACATATAAGAATAGTTACCAGCATGAGACAGAAAATGCTGACATTCACCCAAAATGAAAATCAGTCCCTAACACAGATTTCAGTCAGGATGTGAACATTAGTCCAAGTCCAAGTGCATAAACCCACCAAGATGAATTCCTTGTATGTGGAAGCCTACCTGGCAATAAAACTACAGTATTTCTGATTCTGATAATGCAACTTTTCAGACATGTGCTCTCCAAAAGATACGTGACTCTGTATCACAGTAAAACAGACGTCAAACTTGAAGTATCCTTTAATATAATGATACGCAACGATCACAAACATATTGACTTTGATGTAAAGCTGATACAGTAAAACAAAATGTACCTGCTGTACCAGTGAGACTGTTAATGAGTCAGAAGAAAGGGATTTATATCCCTGCTCTTCAACATCTCTGTTGTCAACTTGTTTCCAACAAATTTCCAGTATCAACAATCACATACTCTCCTTTTGCACGTATCAGAATCAAATACCAAATGCTTCCGAGGACAAAGGAAGCGTAGGAGACGAGAAGAGACAGAAACAGACAGAAGGAAGGAGGGAAGAGGAGAAAAGAGAGAGATGCTACATGTCGTCTCTCTCTCCCTCTGTCGCTCTGTCTCAGCCTCCAGAACAAATCTCATTTCCTCAAGCCGCTTTGTCTGAGCAGGGGAGATGCTCTTTTATGTGAGAGAGAAGGAGATGGAGACAGGCCGACAGGCAGAAACAAGTCCAGGAGTGCACCAGACACAGGGCACTGTAAAGCACAGCCAACCGGTCACCATGGTAACCCAGCGAGCCAAGAGCCGCGGGCTGCTTACGTCAACTCAGCAGGGACACACACAGACACACTCTTTGTACTGCTACAGTTGTGGGGACATTCACTGCTATGACGACAGAGACACTGTTTTCATCCACACTGTAGCTTGTGTGGAAGTAACTGCACAGAAAAGTGTGATGACACTGATCCAAACAATCCTGGCTCCTCGTGCCTTTACATTCACAGCAGCTGAATTCACTTTTCAGTGGGTAACATAACGTTTCAGTCGGCGAGCGGTCAGTACAAGATAGAAACTGGTAACTGGAAGGTCCTGACTCCAGGAAGAAAAGATGTCACTGACGTAAACTGTAACTCTGGTCTTTAAACCAGCTCCAAGTGACGTCTCACCTCAGTATATCCGTCTTTATACTGTAAGGAGTCCGATTAAATCACACTGCTGGTCAAACCACATAAAAAGTGTTTTTAGGCCTCATAATAAAGACGAGGAGGTATTTGTTGGTGCCCTTCCACAGGAAACAGAAGAAACTAACTAAACTATAAACCTAAACTCTATCCTAACCCCAACCAAAGCCCGCTTGTAACCCTAAAAACTAGTCTTTACCTCAAAAACACTCTTCAAAGTTGTGAGCTAAAGTGTCCTCGCAAGAACAGTATTTGATCACATTTTGTCCACACAAGGAAATAAAGACACGCACACACCCACAGTCTGGATCTGCTGAGTCATTTGTTTCTATGTTTTCTTTCATTCTGAGTTTCTTATAATCTCTTCATCACACACACACACACACACACGTTCTGCCTCCATCTCATTCTCTCACACACACAATGTTATCACAGAAATCATGACAACCACACACAAACTTCTGCTCTCCACATACACCGCTCTCTCGTCTGTGAACAGCAGGACAACCCCTCTCCACCACCACCACCACCCCCACTCTATTCTCTCACCCACCTTCTGTCTCTCTCTCTCTGATCTGTGTCTCTCTGCGACGTCAGCAGCTTGAAAGATGTAACTATTTATTAAAACTGACAAGATTCATTGCCAAGTCTTGGTGAGTGTGTGTGTGTGTGTGTATGTATGTGTGGGTGGGCGCATGGGGGCTAAACGGAAAAAGAAGGATGAGAGAGAAGAGAATGGAGAATCAGCATCTTCTGTCAACACAGCTGGTTACCCTTTGTAAAGAAGGATAAGCTCTCTCTCACACACACACACACACAGAAAGTATTCATGTAGAGGAGTACACAACAAACACACACACAGCTTAGACCAACGGGTCTGTCACACAAAACATCCCTCTGAGACACAAATATGTCATGTAGCAAAGAAACACTGCCACTCTAACACACACACACACACACACACACAGACAGGAACCAGATGTTCGTCCAGTTTTAAATGTGTGTGTGATTTGTAGTTGCTGTGCTGTTCCCCTTTATTTTTGGATGTTAAAAAATGAGATATATTTAGTTCAGTTGACGATATTTATTAAAGGACTGTTACTGTAAACTTTTCTTCTTGTGATCATACGTGTGATTCAGCTGCTACGTGTAACGCAGATTAGTTACAGTGCATCTCAGTCACGCTAATGTTGAGTGTTTAGTGAAGGGGGAGAAGCTGGACGGCAGCGTGTTCATTTCAGTCGCCTGATGCTAACACGAGGCAACGTCATCAACACTCGTGACCCACAAACACAAATCCACCGTTTTCAGTCAGTAAATTACGTGTTCAAACACTTTCTGTTGATCCTGATCCCATTTTATACTGTTACACTGCAAAATAAGCTGTTTTCCTTTTTCCAAACAAAAGAATTACACTACTCACAAAAAGTTAGGGATATTTAGCCCATCCATCCATTTTCTTAACCGCTTGTCCTCGTAAGGGTCACGGGGGGTGCTGGAGCCTATCCCAGCTGTCATC
>JAUMHL010000025.1:26872274-26884099 GCA_032362345.1 Sandelia bainsii | reverse complement strand
TTCTAATTTTCTGAGATAATGAATTTTGGGTTTTCATTTACTGTAAGCCATAATCATCAAAATTAAAAGAAATAAACGGTTGAAACATATCAGTTTGTGTGTAATGAATCTATACAATATGTGAGTTTCACTTTTTGGAATTAAATTACTGACATTAATTACGTTTTTGATGATATTCTAATTTATTGAGATGTACCTGTGTATATATATATACATATATATATATATATATATATATATATCAAGGGATCATTTCATTTGAATATTCCTTAAAGAGTCTGGGCTCTGAGTTTACCTTTGGAGTAAACCAAGGTCAGTGTCCTGTTGCAGACACATGTCAGGACAATCAAGGTGCACTGCAGTGAATCTCTGTGGTACTGAGCACCTTCTCCACCATCATGCTCTGTGCTGGTCACAGTTGGATTCATGCTGTTAACCTGCACTCAGCATAAGCGCAACATGCAGAATCGGTCAGACTATTAGTCAGCTATTGTTTTGGTGATCATCAGCCTGCTGTGGGTGATCAGAAACTTTGTTCTTGCACAATAATATTAAGATAAATTTGCTGCTATCTGGTGTGAATGAGCCTTTCTACTGTCAGTCTGTCAATTACATCATTTGTGCAAAATTCATGATTTTCACTAATTGTAAAGGTGCATGATACTTTTTCGCTTTCTGCCTCGTAACATAATGTCTTCAGTGCACAAGCTGCAAAAAGAGACATTTTCAGCACGTCAGATCTGCTTATGCTATTATTACTTCAGTATTACACAATAATTTCATAACCGTGAAATAATTCTGGCACCTTTCCATGAGTTTTTCTTCTTAATTATGTCAGATGGTAAATAATCAGACAGGTATGTTAGAGTGAAGCATCTCTGGCATCTTTCTGAGGAAAATTGTTTTGTTGTTCACAAGTTCCAAAATGTGACTTGCAGTCAGAAGTATACATGTGTGAAACAAAATTGAAACACACCCACATGACGATGGAATGTGGGTGTGGACGTATTTCCTCGTCAAAACTGTATAAATTGCAGTATCCGTAGGCATCTCACAGATTAGCTTCTGTTAGACGCTGACACACCTTACAACACATCATGTGGACCTTCGTCGTGGTTTTCATCCTTCTTACAGGTGAGAAACACTGATCTTTTATTTGTAATTGACTAAACCGGTGCGATTTGTTTATTTCTGTGTATAAAAGGGACATTTGTGGACATTCTGCTGCACGAGGTGCAGCATACTCTGGCTTGCCTCAGGGGTTGAATATTTTATGGCAATTATAATATTTTTTATAATACCTTATTACATCAAATTTACTTTAAAACTCGGCTCTGTCTACTGCACTTTAGTTCCTCTTTTAATGCAGCACAGTGTGGAGATTTTGACATTTGCATTTAAACCTACAGTTTATCAAAATGCATGTAGATAGCAGCTGCCTCGTGACATCAGTGACATTATGCTAAATTCAGATAATTTATCATTCTAGACTTTCTTTTGTTAAACTCACTGACTACATGACTCGAGCTGAGGACACATTTGTGCACATACTGTGTACTATCATCTGTCTCTCAATGACGATTTATATTGACATGTGTAGTGACTAATGTTTGCATGGAGCATGTAACATGTGAACTGCTTGTATTCTGATGTTGATGATATTCATCATTGATTTTGTTTTCAGCTGGATACCGAGCGCAGGACTATGACAACAGCGCAGGCGGCCTCCTGTTTCACATCTGTCCGAGTAAACAAGTCTTGTCTCTGGTTAAAAGGTAAATTTACACATAAAATGAGGAGAGCAAACATCCTGCACATAGTAATATTCATTAAAACCTCTCCTGTCTTTACACTGTTTCTCTTACTTACTTTTATTTTCTGTACTTAAAGCTCCTACACCAACAATGACCGTCAGTGGAAGATTGAATGCAAAGCTTTCAACACCACCTCAGACTGCTACTGGTCGGGTTTCTTCAACTTATATCAGCAAGAACTCAACTACAACTGCCCGGCCAATAGTGTAGTAACTGGTGTCTACAGCGACTACAACAGTGCGTATAGAGACAGAAGGTGGGGATAAAAGTGAAACATTAAAGCAATATAGTATGTTAGTTTCACAGAATTCAACAGAATTGTCTTATATCAGGCTTTTCATGAATGACTGAAGTGTTTAACTGTCTTTGCTTTGTTTTAGGTGGAACTTCCTCTGCTGCACTGCTCCAAAATTAATCACATTTGAATGTCGGGAAACTCCGATGGTCAACTACTGGAATGAAAACTTCAGCTGGTACGTCCCTGGAGACAATTACCTGACAGGCGTTCAGACCCACAACAATAAAAATGGGTGAGTAAAGTTTTTGAGCCTCAAATGAAACAGTGTTCTCCCAAACCAAAGAGCTTCAGGATTTATATTCATCATATTGGTAATATTTTATATCGGTTTTCAGTGGTAAACTAAAAGTAAGATAATGACATCTTTTTTTACTGACAGAGATCATCGCTGGAGTTTCAACTACTGCAGAGGAATAGCACTAGGTGAGTAGCTTCGTAGCACATCATTGCCCACAGCTGCCAGAAGTATTAGAAAAACATTGTGTTTGTACATAAATTAAATTTAAATGAATCTCCTTGTTCAGATGCCCTGACCATCAATTCACAAATCCTCGCTGCAAACAGCCCAGTGAAAAACATTTTCACTGAAGGAGACGTTGTTTTCCCCCAAACAAGGAATGCAAGAATCTGTAACAACTGCAGATGGCCAAAGTCAAGTGCGCTGGTTCAAGTTCCATACACAGTAAGCAATTCCTTCACCAGCTCCGACAAGGCCGCAATTGACAGTGCCATTAACAGCTTCCACCTGAGCACCTGCATCCGCTTTGTCCCTTACAAAGACCAGACCAACTACATCAGCATTGTGAAAAAGTCTGGATGTTGGTCTCTGGTTGGGCTGACTGGAGGGTCTCAGGACGTATCTCTCGGTGACGGATGCCTTCAAAATGGCATCATCCAGCACGAGCTGATTCACACGCTCGGCTTCTGGCACGAGCAAAGCAGGAGTGACAGGAACATTTACGTCACGATCAACTACCAAAACATTCAGACTGGACAGGAGTCAAACTTCCAACAGCTGGAAACAAACAACCTCAACGTGCCCTATGACTACTCCTCTGTCATGCATTACGGGCCGAAGGACTTCTCAAAGAACGGAGGAGACACCATCACTCCGCTCAGCCCATCAGCAAAAATCGGCCAGCGGATCGGCATGTCAGAGAATGACATTCTGAAGATCAACAAGCTTTACAGTTGTGGTAAGTAGACGAATCAAATATACAGCTCACAGCAGCCAAAATGAGTCTGTACGATTCAGAGGAACTGACCCTGTGAACAAACGTCTTTCAGATGATTACCTCCACAAGAACGGTGACTGGGACAATGAGCTGAATGGTGTTTTGAGTCGTCAGTGTCCTTCTGGCCAAGCTGTTTCTATGATCACAAGGTGGGCAGCACTAATGTGTTCAGTCTTTACTTAACAGAGCACTCAAGTTTTCATATTAAGCTTTATCAAGAGTGCTTCACAAAAAGCCACAGAAGGGTTATCTATTGTGAATCAGGATTGTAGTGAACTTTATTATATATTGATATTTGGAGCATATTTCCTGTAATTGGTATAAAAGTACATTTTCTAACGTACTGGATTGTTCCCACAACAGCGACTACAATAAAGACAAAAAAGATCGACTTTGGGGGATATCATGCAAGGCTTTCGAGGTAACCAGAACATGCCGCTGGTCAGGTTTTGTGAATGAATATCGTGGAGCCATGGACTTCAAATGTGCAGACCAGGAAGTGATTGCAGGAGTCTACGGTGAATACAGCAGCATCATGGGGGACAGGAGGTGAGTGTCCTCTGTGAATGTCTTCTGTTTTTACCTTTCTGCTAAAACATTAACCGGCTCTTAGTTTTACAAAAGTAAAGAGATTTAATGATGAATCTTAAAGTAAAGGTTGAGTAAAACAATGCAGTTGTTTTCTGCATTAACACAGATGAAAGTGAATTAAATTGAACATAAACTCTCTTCTTTGACAGCTGATGTAAATGAACACGTTGGTCTTGTATTTCAGATGGAAGTTTTACTGCTGCAGTGCTTCTGCCTCTGCCATGTTCAACTGCAAAGACGAACCGGTGATCAACTACTGGCAGGAATACTTCAGCTGGCCCGTGGCCAGCAGCAACTACCTCACAGGAGTGAAAAGCTCCTTTGATACCCAAACTCTGTGAGCATCTTTAGTTTATTACACTTAAACATCCTTAGTCCACTTAGCCGCCAAGCTTTTATATTCCCAATAAGTTATTTGTTTTTGAAGTTGTGTTGTTTTTTGTTGGCAGCGATCGTCGTTGGAGTTTCACATACTGTCAGAGGAAACTTCCATGAACAACATGACTAAGAAGACCCTTGATAAGATTTGCTGATGCCCTATAACTGATAAACATATGATCTCGTCTGTTAGGGCATCTCTGATTGAGTCCCAGCACCTGTGGTTGGACAATGTGAGCGAAAAAAGCATCATACAGACCAACGTCCATGTGTCTGCAACTTGTAGCCAGAAAGACTTTTTGCACTTTATTATAGTAACGACTCTGTAACTGTCACTTTGAGTGATAACAGGCTGTATTTATCAAGAACGGATGTGCTGATGTGGGATCATTAGGAAAGCGCCCGTGGCCGTCTCCTTTCATAATGACCTGCACAGAGAAACTGGTTTGAGGAGCTGTGCTCCTGCTGAAAGCATGAACGGAAACAAAGCACTCAGTGTGGCTGTAGTGTGTTCATGCAAAGGCTCAACGTTTGTGTCTTCACCGTAGTCTCAGAGTGTTCTGTTGGTGGTGCTGGGTGGATACAGTACATCTCTAATTGTGTAATTATCTCCTGGTGCTTTATTACATTTTTATTACATGTAAATATGTGAAAAAACGAGATTTGCAGTGAATTTATGATTTAAATTAAATCACTGGGTGAAACATGCTTTTGAGATGAAGGATAATATAAATGATTTGACTTCAATACTTGTGTGTAACGTGTGCAACCTCTGGATGAACTTGTAACACTTGTTGCTTTATAATGAAATACTCATTACAGATCGTTGTGTTTGAATTTACATTATGTTCACAGTGTCGACTTGGGAACATGAACAAAACATCTTATGTGCTCAACTGTGTTTTACTTTTTTTACTTGGAAATAAAGTCAACATTAATTATTATGGGTCTTTATGCTCAATCATTTAGTAAATAAACACTTCTAACACTGATGTATTCATATTTTAGCAGCATATTTGCAGCCTGAAAAAAGCGAAAACATAAATATTCTTATTTGTGCAAAACAGTGATATAAATCCAAGACAACAACTAAAATATAAACTTTAACAGCAGCAGGTGTTTTTGGAAGATGCAACCAACTTTTACCGAAGGTCTGACACACACACAAGTGTTGAAAATACAAACATTACACAAACATTTTATGCATCCATCGTTTGTGTTGTTATGTTATGAACTGTTACTTCTTCATCATTCGTATCCGTGTGTTTGCTGTCTCGGTGCTGCCCTCTGTCTTTAAGTGACGGGACTTGCATCAACAAGTGAGGACACATGTCACGATGTGTCCTCAGTCAGAGATGATGTAAATGTCAATCAAGATGCTAAAGTGAAGAATCAGTGTGTACATTACACCAGTGAGCAGTTCGCTGTGTAATGTGGACGGATGCGTCAATAACTAGTGCGTGAGCTAAGGCAGCAATGTGATCTATTGGAAGACTTTTGCTCCACCTTGTGGCCTTTGGTCTGATAATAATCATTGGCAACATGAGTGACTAAAAGGTTTGTGTGCGCATGTAGTACCACAAGTGTGTTTGTCACTTTCATGTGCAGTGAATTAGATAAAGCCCCAGTGTTGACACCACTACAGTGCAGAAGGAAGGAGTTTTGTATGTGTTAAAACAAACACACTGTGGAACACACACAGGAGCAACTTGGGGTTTAGTGTCTTGGTAAAGGATGCATCTTCATGTGGACTGGAGGAATCTGCTCCACCTCCTGAGCCACAGCCTTCCAGAGTCCAGGTAAATCCACAGGTCTCACTATGAACAGATGGTGAGAGAGGACTGTTTCTCTAACAGAAAGACAAATAACACGTGACGCATGACATCACGCTAACAGGCTAAACTAAGATGACAAACACGGTAGATATTTTATCTGCTAAACGTCAGCGTAAGAGATGAGAATCAGTATCATCGAGGATCTGGGAACTTTTTAATGGGTCCGTATTGGCTAAAATCAATCCGATGCTGTCTTTACTGAACTTCAACATTTTCTGTCTCTGCCTGCTGGTTGCAGCTTCTCTCATCAACAACCAGGCTATATGTGAAAAATCATTTGTGCACATCGAGCGCACACACTGAGCTTGGTAAAATGCATCAATTCACTCAACTTTGACTATTTATCACCAGTAAATCTCAGTGTAGAAAACATTCAGCAGCAGCTTCTCGTGTTTATCCTGCACTGATGCTGCATTTACTGGTTCAAACGTGTTTTCAGCTTCACTAATGAACGTTAACTCTGTGAAGAACATGTTGGTTAAAGCGTCTCTGTAGCTGGTGTTTGTGCTCAGCTAAAGACTGTTTGTGAAGACAGATTCCCCACTCTTTAACACCACTTTACAACCACAAGAGAACTGTGTTGATCTAGCTCCAGAAAATCCAACACAGTGATACATCTTTACTCTAGAGGATCTAGAGTAAATCAATTTCAGAGTCACATTCTCCAGGTTGTTTGTTCATTCATATCATATTGATAGTTTAAGCTGATAAACTGAATATTTCTGAACCAGGACCTCCGGGATTTGGATTGAGCAGCTTCTGAAACATAAAATAAGTCGGATTTATTAGGAAGCAGAGTTTTGTGTTTTTGCACTGTTAATAACACACAGAGATTAACAAGATTAATGAGACATCAGTTCATTCAGATACTCAGACAGATCTTCAACCAGACAATCATCTAGTTCAGCCCAACATCCAGTAAGAATTTATTATTCAGTCTGTCAGCCATGCATGAATAAAGTATGATAAGATGAACACATGAGTGGACTGAGTTGATAAGTGTGGACTATTGCGGGAGTCAGTGATGAATAAAATAAAAACAAGAAACAGAGCTGAAACAAGCTGGGGAAAATGAAGAGAGCGGGGGAAAAGGGAAAAAGAAAGGAATACATCAAAGAGGAGGTAATGAAGCTTGTCCAATCCTGAAGAGCCACATGAGAAAGCAGGCGTACTGTGATTGTGGTGGGGTTACTGAGAGAGAGGGGATGAATTATGATGAAGTGGTGGGTGAGGAAGAAAGAGAAATGGATGAGCAATGCAGCAGGTGGATAGGATCATGTTGCTACTGTTTAAGTCACTGCCTCTTTTACTCCGTTTTCTTTAGCTCTATTACTTCCATCTCCTTCTCTCTCCCCGCCCCCCCTCTTTCTCTCTCTCTGTGTCCTGTGAAGCGAAACCTGGCCCTAAATGGGAACAGAGGTAGCAGTGATCACGCTGGTCTTCTCCAGCAGGGCCCCTTCCTCAGCTCATTAAGCCCACAGCAGAGCTCTACTTACCTGCCTGGGATATAGAGGGATTTGGAGAAAGAGAGGGATGAGGAGGGAGAGGGGGGGAGATGTAGTCGGAAAAAAAAGAGATAAAACAGAGAGCGAGGGGATGAGAGAAAGATTACACTGAGTAAAAGAAGAGCTCCATGGTCTGAGCAGTGTAGTGACTCAAAAGATTCCCTGATTTGGATCCTTTAAACTTACACATATCATATAGTGTGTGTGTGTGTGTGTGTGTGTGTGTGTCTGTTTCCCCAAATATCAGTGAGAGCTTATGAATCATAGAAGCATTTTTAGCTGTGAAGCAGAACATCAAGGTGAAGGCTGAGCACAGAGCAACACAAGGTGAGTTTGTCCCTGTTCATTTTCTGTAGGAGACCAGTGAAAGTCCAGGAATTTCATTGTTGTCTCACTTTTTTTATTGATTGAGGTATTTGTGGAACTATTTAATGTGTTGTACTGCAATCATACATGAAGTAGTGCCTAGTGCAGCACAATTTCTAGTTTAGTGCATCCATCTGTTAACTTCTGCAGTATATTCCCCACTTTAATGGTTTCTGTGTTGTGTTTTGTGTGTTTCTGTGTTGCATCTTTTAAAGTCAGGGCACGACTGATGACAGATGCAACAGCATGGTTTGATAGAAGGTTTAGCTCCAGGTGGCTAAAGAATCAGAGGCAAAATCAATTTGTGCAAATATTCCACGTACTGCAGCAGCTCCATGGCTCATAAACAGCTATGAGCCAGGAGTTAGTGGTGGATCAGTCGTTGCAATAAACTGCTAAGCTAAGCTTGAGCTAAGCTAAAAGGCAAGCTTGTAAACTGACCATCAGCAGGGACAGTGCCCACTGAAGAACAGAATACTTAACTAGATGCTCCTCTAATGCATCACATGTATAATGTCAACACCAACCTCGGAGCTTTGTCTTTTAGTCGCTACAGTGACCAGAGTTGTCGTCATGTTTTCTAGTGTGGAACATGTCTCCTCAATTGTAAAGAAGAAAAGCAGAGGTACATGTTCATATGAGAGTAAACAGAGGGTATGACTTTGACTTTAAGTGACTAAATGCTTTATAGTTAATATGTGCAATAAAAAAATGAAATGAAATGTATAGAAAAAAAAACAACAGTACAAAACAAGAGAAAACTATAGACAGAAGCAAAAGGGAAACACATGAAGATGAGAGGGAATGAGACTGAGGCTTTGAAGCAAGACAACGTATAGTGAGGAGGAAAGATTACTCCCCTGTAATGCTGTGCTCAATGAGGAAGAACCCGGCAAGAATAAATTTAAGTCCTGGAGACGAGGGCTTTACACGCTGCAACATTCTCCAAATCACTTCACATCACTCAGACCTACCCTCAGACATAAGCCCCAATCTCACAAGATGGCTTCTTTTCTCTGTCCTTTCCTCCACTTCTTCGGTCATTTTTCATCCTTTTCTCAGTTTCTGCTGGCTTCATATTTCAGACCTTCAGCCCAGGTAATGATGGGGGTTCATCTGGACTATTGTGGCCGGTGTGGTGAAAGTCCATTACATCTCTACACACCTCAATTTGTTCCCAGCGAAAACATTCAGATATTACACATAGAGGAGTTTGTGTCTTGGTACAGCTTTGCAGTGCATGTGTGTTGTAGCCTCGTGAAGCAGCTTTAAATGGAGAAAAACCTTTGATACACTTGTCATCATCTGCCAATTTCTGTCATTAGTTTCCAAATATTGTGTCCCACTTGGAGAGAGAGACCCCACACTGACTGATCACTGAACCTGCTGCAGCTCTTTAAATGAGATGTGTGACAGTTTCAGACAAGTGTCCTCCCCCAGCTTTCAGACAGCGACACTACACCCTGCTGTCACTCATTTAAAGCACTCCACACATTTAAAGACCAGTTTGAACTGGCGGATACAAAGATTTACTGTCCGTGTGACTGCGTATGTCCTGACGTGGCCTCAGTGTTAGGAGGTGAACGCACATGTTGCTGCACACAGACGCACATAACTGTGTGAGCATGTACACTAAACATGTAGAAGAACCCCAGTAAACCAAACATCACATGAAGTAAGACGCTGACAAGGCCACTTTCACACTGATTGTTGAATAGCTTTTCATTTGAACCCTCTGTTACACTATAACTCGCAGCTTCCCTCTCTTTACTTCCAGGACTTCACACTAACACGCCATTACACACTTCGTGCTGCCATTTGTTGTCACGTTGGCACCTGTGGCCTGGCTGTCTCTGTCTGCAGCTTTGTCTGTGCAGCACACAAACCCAAACTGGGCCTGGTCTGCTGAGAACAGCTCACTGCTGAACTCTCAAGCCTCCAAACAGATGATTGGCTCCCACAGGAGGGATCCAGCGAGGGAAGGGAACAACAAGGTGATTGGTTTAAGGAGGAGAAGAGCAGACAGTGATTGATTAAATGCCACAAAGGAGAGTTAGAAAGACAGAGAAAGAGATTAGTTAGAATTCTCGTTGGAAAATAATGAAGGGAATAAAAAGATTTAGAGAAAACAGAGGGAAGAGAGAGTGCTTGTGGTAATGAAGGCTTTTAGGTCAAACACTTGCATCCCCGTGGAGAAAGACAGACAGAAACAAAGAATCTACACTGATAAAAGGAAAGCCTACAGTAATGAAAGGCCCCAGGTCAGTCAGTGGAAAACCTGCACTTTATAGAGATGAGACTAAAGACTCGGCAACACACAGAGCGATAAAAGTCCACATAAACAGCGCTGCTCCGTTTACTGTGGCTGTGGAATGTGCTGCCCCCCCCCCACGCCTGCTTTGTATTCACGGCCAGACACCACACTCCTGAATCCCATGGGTCTGTGTGAACTAAACAGGTCTGGGTCAAAGATCAAAACACAGCACAAACACAATAGACACTCTGCCGGTGAACTGAGAAATCAATGCTGTGCCCCCGCCCCCCGAATTCATCGCCCTCGGGGACAGAAAAACGAGCAGCATCAGAACAGAACGGAACAGAAGCCACTTTCAGTGCTCTTCACTTGTTTTGTAAGAGCGGGAGTTTTTTGATAAGGGAACTGCTCAGGGCCGTGCTTTTGTTTTGGATTGCGTGTCTCTGGGAGCGTGTCTGTGCCGCCTCCCTTTCACCTGCTGCTTCTCTCTCTTATCATTCGGAGATGTTGTTTTAGCACTTCTGGAGGAGGGGGCTGGGTCCTGGAACTTTCTCTTCTTGCTTTGAGAACAGTCACATTAAAAGTCTATTTGGCCCCATAGCAGAACTGAATTGTGGACCCCTGCTGAGGCCTCTCACTCCCCACACACTCTCCCAGCTGAGGGTATAATTTACACTTTTTGTAACTCATTTTTTCAAATGACTATTATTATTATTTCTTATACACCCCCTATTTCTTATACACCCTCACCACAGAGGTGACCAAACTCTCCCATTACCCATCAAAACAACCATCGTCACATTAAACCAAAATCCACCCAAGTCTCTCCAAACATCCGCTGACAGGAGAGAGGAAGTAATCAAAAAGTTGCTACTGTTCATCTGAGAGCTCACAGCAGCGAGTGCCCTACGATCTCTAGCGCCCCTGGCTTTACCTCTCAGGTAATGGCTGCCTTAACCTTCTTAGCAGGGGTTGTTGGGTCTATAGGAAGCCTGAGAGACATTCTGCAGCTGAAAAAGTACTTTCACCCTCTCTGAGGAAAAGTAAACAAGATTATTGAGTTAGTGCACCATTCATTCACGCAGTCACTTTCATTTTATCTCTTTTCCTTTTCGGCTGAGCAGGTCCTGAATTCTTTCAGTGAATATTTGTTTGATATTTGTTACGTAACAGGCAGATTAAAGACCCTGCACCTTCACCCCAGTGGGGACCAAACCTCATATACGGAAACAGCTTAAAGCAAACAGCAGTTCTCCGATGCACACGCTCAAAAGACACATAACAGCAATCTAGTAAGAGATAAATTAATCATAGGATTCATTAACATTTTTTACATTTGTGAGTTGATTAGTTTGAGATAACACGAGTAAAGACCAGGTTGTTTATGGATATGAACCACGTGAGCTGCAAAAAAAGCTCTAAAAAAACTTGGGCCCTTTACAGTGTAGTTTGCTAAACAAGTGTTTAACTAAATGACCACACAGACAAACACAGGTTTTATTTTACTTTCAGTGGTCAGAAGATAATCCTGCATTGGTTTTGACCCCCC
>JAUMHL010000025.1:26844430-26863619 GCA_032362345.1 Sandelia bainsii | reverse complement strand
TATGATTTAAATACGGTCCTACATGGTTTTAATTTGTTCTCTTGTCCTTTATTTGCTTTCTTCTAGCTCTTACATTGATTGGCTGGTTGGTTTGATAGCAAGTTATGTGCATGGGAAACAACAAGAAAAAAAGAACGGCTCTCACCCGTGACTCGGCCCCCATCGCTCGTATTAAAGCGCCGTTCAATAGATGCGGTTCGTTTGTGAACGTCACAACTCTAGAAGACATCTCTCTGGTAAAATAAATGGTAAAAAATAAATAAAAGTAACGAGTCGAGTGTTGTCGAAGCGTAGCGGATTAAGAAGCGTTTCTTCTTCACAAATCTACTCAAGTAAAAGTAAAAAGTATGGTGTAGTAAAACTACTCTTAGAAGTACATTTATTTCAAAAAGTTACTTAAGGAAATATAACAGAGTAAATGTAACTCGTTACTACCAAACTCTGAATACTGTGATAAAAACCCATATGTAATCCAATACACAGTAATCATTACTGTTTCTAGCAACATGTCTTCAGCTGTTTGTTGACCTGTTACTGTTAGATTATTTGAGGTGAATGTCTTTACAGCTGAAGTTTAGTCTCAAAATAACTTCAAGTGTCCATATTAGGATGTATGTGTTAAAGCAGCGTGGGAGTAGGAGCCCTGGATGTTCCCATAATCATTTCCTGGTTAATATAATACTCGGCTGGCAGCTTGGTGACTTTATAACCACCAAATCAATGTTTTACTCAGGGATCCTCCTCTGGAGCCTGTGCATTGTGCGTTTTCAGTTATCCGAAAGAAAAGGTGACAACTGTGACGAGAAACATGGTGAAATCCTCCAAACTGGTGGTCCTGCATCTTCCTGGATCTCGACCAATATGTGATTTAGAGAATGTTAGAGACAGTGTAGAAATATAGGACCAGATACTCACAATGTGACTACTGCTGCTACAACTCGTGACCAGAAACAAACACAATATGAAAGGACAGGAGAATACACAACATGTCATACACACCGTGTTATGTTCAGAGACAGTTTGGAAGATCAGTATCGGTGCAGATTGGGGCTTAACTTTAAGGACTGCTAAAATAAAGCCCTGACGTGTTTTTGCTGGTTCTGCAGCTGCTCTACAGAGCAGCACTATTTATTATTAACAAACATTCTGTACAGTTTGTGTTGCTGCACTTAATGGTTAAAATGGCAAACCTCACCAGCAGCAGGCTGTTTCATCTGTCACAAACATGGCTGAGATCGTTTGTGACAGAAGATGCTTCACTGTGTAACACTGTACAACCCCCTGAACTAAGAGAAACTGAAGTAAAAAACAAACAAACAGCAGAATAATACGTCTAAGAAGTTGATCAAGAGGTTATGTGGTACATGCACAGCAAAATCTAGTAGATGAACAAAAGAAAACTATAAATGCAGCTGCACATTTTTATGTGTCCTTAATTAATGAACATAGCCAGCTCCAACCTAAACCACTGCAACTTCTGACACCTCAGCACTCACAGGTAAAGTTTTTAAACTCCATCTCACACACAAACCCTCTTAACCCTACTTTAGCCCTTTAAACACTAATAACTGAAAACACATGAGTATCAGTATGCTCAAACTGTTCACCAAAAGCTTTGCTGATGAATGCAAACATAACTGTCATGGCTGATAATTACCCTGTAGAACCAATAAATTTAAGCCTGATTAGAGAATGACAGCTACTTAGCAGTGTGGTGGTGCAGCGTGCCTTCAGTCAACGGATTTAGAGCCATCTCCTGCTTATTGTCCTGAAATATTTTGCCCGCGCAGCAGAGGGCTGTCTCCCCACCACCACCACCACCACCACCCGGTGTGGTCTGACAAAAGGCAGGGCCGTGAAGCAGCGCCGACTCGCCTGGCTGCCGCTGGTGACCACTGGGGGGTGAGGAGGGTTAAACTCACAAGCCATGATTGGAGCTACTTAAGTGCTGTCAAGGCACAAGATTGGACAGAGCGGAAGGCTGAATAATTACAGAATAACAAGGGAAAGGGGGTCTTTGTTTGGCCAGGGGAGAGAAATAATTGATTTAGCAGGGGAGAGGCAGCTA
This sequence comes from Sandelia bainsii, assembly GCA_032362345.1. NCBI lineage: Eukaryota > Metazoa > Chordata > Actinopteri > Anabantiformes > Anabantidae > Sandelia > Sandelia bainsii. The sequence continues at coordinate 26,861,551 of JAUMHL010000025.1, read as the reverse complement.
AAATAATTTTTTTTAACGCGTCAGAGGACATGCAAGGTCTCCCGCAGTGGCACTTGGCGTCCAAAGGAACTTCCAACCTACTAGAACGAGGAGCTGGGAGAGTTTGGAAAAATGTAATTAATTGGATCAGATTAAAATTAATGAAGTAATTAAGGAGCTGCCTGCCCTAGTTGTTCCAGTCTAGAAGTGGCAGCAGGAGTAGTAGCAGTGGCACTGTGGAGAGAAAGAAAGAGGGACTTCAATTTAGAGGCGCTGAGAGTGCAGGCAATGGTAATGAGGAGAGAGAGAAACACTAAAAATAAACAGCACTAGGAAGTGAAAGTGGTAATCTGTGGGATACCACTTTTCAATTTATTTTCTACATCTTTGCTGGTAAGTGCTCACTGCTGTAGTGTTTCTGCACTTTTTGAAATGGCTCTCTTTGTTCAGCCAAATTAGCCGCTGCTATGCTGACTATCAAGTTCCCCCTCTCTGTTAATTCTCTACAAGCTGCCAGTTCTGCCGGGTGAAATGAATGTATTGGACTATTCTGCTAGCAACACCATACCTGATGGCAGGTGTAAAATCGGGGTAAGGATGAAGTACTACTGTTGTATCAGATAAGAAGGAAGTGGAGCTGTTAATTTAAAATAAATGTGGATTATGTCTTGAAGCTGAGGTAAGACAATTAACAGTGAGAAACAGAATGAGGATGTTGATTTCTGTGGCTCAGCACTGGAGTCGAGGCTTGTTCACGTTACTGTGGAAAACAGGTTTTGTGTTGCTTCTTAATTTTTTGTGTATGCAGCTCTGCAGAGTAGTGCGGGTGCACCAGAAGTTCAGATTTGTTGAACTCTGATCCAAGCTGTGCTGACAGGGGTGCAGCCAATCACTGCTGACCACTGCTTGAAACGATGAAAACTAATTTTCCTACTGTTGTTTCTAAATTTGCTAAACTGTACAGTAACAAAGTGACTTAATGTCAAAACCAGACAGACAGGCTGTTCTCTTGCTGCTACACCAGCTGCAGATTCAGCTGCCAAGGTTGTTAAAAATGCTACCAACATTAGCATCATCATAGTAGTACACTCTCAAAAAGTCATTTTTCCAGATGGCAATGTAATGTTTTGGAATTCTGGTGAGTTACATTTAGTGGTCGACCGGATGTTTTTTTTTAGTTTTTTTTAATAATGTCTGATGTCGATCTTTAGAGAACAGGGAGGCCAATGGGTGATTAAAATGCTGATATGTTGTTGTTGTTTTTGCATCAGATTAAACCTAACAATTACAAATACGAGATGAAACGCTGAACTTAAATGAGCATTTATTGCATTTTGACAAAATTTGAATTTTTAATTGAATTAATTTTACACAGCGTAGCATGGTCACTCATGCTACGCTGTGTACTCCTGTGTGCTAATGACCAGAAGAGAGGAAATATCTGATATGCTGGAGATGTAAACTTGGTCACAGAGAGGAGAGGCTATATTATCACGTTTGTCAGTCTCACTCACTGCTCTTTTCAAGTGCAAATAAAATGCATATTTGTAAGTCACTCGCTCTGGTGCTTCCAAATAATTTTGCACTTTCATACACGATAATTTACAGGAGCATGTACACATGAAATGCTCCCAGTGTAGGCTGAAGCCTGCCTAAAACCCTCTGCAGGGTTTAATGATACTGAAGGTCCTTAATATCACCTCACATTTCCTAGTGTGTATTGATAACTGTCACTAGTTTGCACCTTTAATATCCTGTGTTATTATAACATACGTGTTACGCTGATGTTGAGCTGTCGTCCCAGGCAATGATCGAAGTCCACAGATTTCTTCTGTCAAAAAAATACAAAATAAACATGATATAACACCTGGATTCCTAATTGAATGATCTGCAGTAAGAATTTAATATGAAATCCACTTATTGCCTCGTGTCTGTTTACTATAGAGTCATTTTCAACAAGAGGAAAATCTCACTTTTTCTCCCTGTGTCCCAACATGATGATGATTTATTCAACTGTAGACGGTCATGATATGTAACAGCAATCCATAACAGTTCAATAATGGTTGGTATTGAAATGAAATGATAGGTACAACAGTAGCTGTTAACATTAACCAACCAGCACAGTCTCAACAACTTACAATTACACCACAGAAACAGTTCCAATTATAGTACAAGTCACAATTATGTGACCACAAAACCTGCACACCTGTAGAAAGATAAAGACCAGAGTTTGTGTTGTGTATACATTAAACATTGTTATTATCATTATAGCTGTGATTCCCAGTTGGACCATCATCAACATCGTCGTCATCATCATCATGCACATTAGATCAAAGCCTGGACTGATGTTATAATTATGTTCTCAAGCTCTGACTGGTCTGGTCTTTGTGAGAGACTGATGTCTCTGTGCTGACTCAGTTCGCTCGTTTGACGACAACAAGGCACAGAAGGCGAGATGAAAATAGAGGAAAGGCAGAGGGAATAATAAGTAGAAAGAGTGACTTGGACATGACTGTGCTGTGCGACATTAATTTACTTTAGATGATGAAACTCTCAGGCTTGCAGAGGTCTTAGCCAGCTTGGATTGCAGGAGTTGGAGTTAAAACTGGGGTGGATGTGTTTCTACGGGTACGGTGAAACATGAGACCGGTTGGTGCCCGGGTTTAAAGGCTTATCAAATACCACAGCAACAAAGTTCTCACACTGGTGATCACAGAGTAAACACTGGAACGACAGAATTCACATTACATGTGTCAGGAATTTGGGATTCTACATAGTTGATTGTTCAACACAGCACGTAGACAGATACCATAGGGCAGCTTTATTCCCTGGATCTCTCCTCCTGCTTCAGGTCTGTGGGTATCTTAAAATGAATGAAGGCTCTGAGCATGGTCTTTTCTCTGCTTGAAACCGAGGTGCGCACATTTAATTGGATGCTAAGTGAATAGGTTGTCAGGGCGTATTGATTGGATGACTGTTCAGCAGCATAACTTTGAAAACTAGCAACACCTCATGAAAATGAAAAGCAGAGTTTTGAGCTCTGCTTCGGTCGAAAGTATTTTGCCTCTGACAGAAGAAATGCGCTCTCTTGCACCTGTAACCACATCCAACAGATCCGTGTTTCACTCCAGGTGTGCTGACATCTCGTGGAGTACACCTGACACCTGTGGTGTAGGTGCTGGATCATTACAGCTCAGCAAAAACACCAGCTCTGAATGTTATTATGTCATTAACTGGCTGTTTTCTGTTTGTGCTGACAGCTCAAATGGTCATTATCATGAGCTGGACCTTTGTGGTCATAGTATATGCAGCATATGTGAGATTTATGCACAGGAGTGTTATTACGCTATTAGCTTTATCGGTCGTGGTTTGGGTTCAAACAATGACTTACTAAAGCAAAATCCTTTGTTTTTTTGTCCACCAGACTCTGTCGCTCTTTCTGTGACGCCACCGGTATTGTCACCTAATTCTAACACATCAGTGAAATGAACCATCTGGGGTAGTAAGGTACCAACAGATATTAGAGTTTTATAGTGTTGGGTTCTTACAATATCAAGAACAAATTAACTGTTCTGCATGACGCAGTGTGCTGCAGCTGCATATCAGGAATATCTGAGCCAGAATCAGAGCAAAGGAATTCCATTGATACCCAGTTCAAAGGGATTACAGTTTCATATGAAGCCGAATTGGAAAAGAGTAGATCTCTGGCTGTCTTTATAATAACCCTAATCCTGACATTGAAGAGCAATAATAGTAACCAAAGCACCACAATTGGACTTTAATCAGTAGAAATCTCTATTGGTTCCTTCTTTATTTCCCTCAGACTCTCCCGCCTCCTCCTTTTTCTGAATTAAACTCTGTTCCCTCCCTCATAATGCTAATCCCTCTATGATCCCATTCACTTTGTCTTAAATTAAAGCCCCCACCACCCTTTATTTTAATTACACACCACTGTGACATCCCCACTCACCATTCACATTTATTTAGAACATGTCCAGTCTTCCAGCCTCCCTTCACTTGATGATGCAAAAAATAAAAAGTGTGTGTATAAGAGAATCTCAATTAATGGAAAGGAACGCTGGCATGGACAGGAAGAACAAAATTGGGAATTAGTGGCTCTCAGTAGAGGAGTGGAAACAAATCAGATTTTATGACCCCACGCGTATTAGAGCGGAGAAGATTAGCTGAGAGGGCAGGCGATGGAGAGACTGTGTGTGTGTGTGTGTGTGTGTGAGATGAATGCTCAAGAAGCTGCAATTTGTTTTATTTTTCTAATTTCCTTTTCCTCATGAGGTATCAGGGGATGCACTTAACAAACTTTATTTATCTGGGGAAGGCTTTTGCTGAGCATTATTGCCTCTTTTTCCACCCAACCGTCCCATTTCACATTCCTGTACTTACATATATTCTATAAACATTGTGGCTACATAAACACAGACCTACGAGCTGCTTGATGCAACTTTTTGCAACCTCTTCAGCAGGTGAAATCCAGGTTCAGTCAGGTTAAGGTCTGGTGGTCGACTTGTCCCGTCTCAAACCTTCCACTGGTTCCCTCTGATGAAGTCCTGTGTTGAGTGTTTTGGATCATTGTCTTGTTGCATGATGAAGATCCTCCCAATTAGTTTTGATGCATTAGCAGACAAAATGCTTCCGTTTCATCATCCTGCTGCTGCCCTCATGACTTCTATCATCAATAAAGAGGCTTCACATGCTTCACAGATGAGCTTGTATGGTTTGGATCATGAGCAGATTCTTTCCCACTCCACACTTTGGTCTTTCCATCATGATGGTAGAGGTTAATCTCAGTCTCATCAGCCCATAAATCTTTGCTCCAGAACCTCTACGTTTTACACTGATGCACGCGCATAGTTTCAGCCTTAATTCTGACATAATGTACAATTTTTATCAAAGCAGTTTCTGTAGACAAAGTATCTCATGCTGGAACTGCTCAGACCAGGTATTTCTGTTTGCAGTGTCTTTCATCTAGATGGGGAATAGCTTAACAACCTAGCCTAACATGAAATAACATCATTATCTACATATATTATATAATATAACATTGCTTTTCCTGTTGAGAATGACCACAGTTTTTGCTCCAGGACAGACATGCTACTGACTAAATGTAATCAACCTAATCTGAAAAATAATGACTTGGATGGCTTAATGGCTGCTCATGCTTAACTGAGCCACGTTTGGCGGTTTCCAGACTGCCAGTCCGCCTGCGTGTACAGGAAGGCCTCATCCATGATATCCTGTCCAGAGGCAATAAAACCGTCCTAACTGCCCTCTAGTGTGCGTCTTACCTGAGCTGTGTTTCAGCATCACTCCTGCCATGCTTCAGCACTCTCTCTGGACATGAGTGAGTGTGTGTGTTGTGCAGGCTACATATATACCTGGAGTGATATTCACTGTTCAGACAGTCTGCCTCCACAGACAGAAGACATTACTCTTCAGCTGCAGCCGTGCAACTCTCACAAACACGCACTATGTTTGTATCAATAACCCTAACCTAAACCTCATTCTAATCTGAACCCTAAAACCAAGTCTTGAAGGTCACATTGCTGTGATTCTTTTTGGCATTTTGCCTTTATTTGATAGCCGACTGTCTTGTGAGACAGGAAACCAGAAATTAAACTATGGACGCTGCAGTTACGAAGCATTCAGCCCCAGAGCCTGGCTTTTTTGTGAAGTGATGGTCTGAACGTTGTGGAGGAAAATTATACCGAGCCTTAAGCCAAACATTTTGCTGAATTCAGAAAAACCTACAGTTCTGAAAGTTTGTTTTTGCCTTTGTCTTGTTTTCCCCAAACACCCAGGGTGAGAACGGTGAGAGAAAAACTGCATCAGGATTTTGTGAATAGGAGATTTTACAGGGCAAGGTGCAAGAAGCAGAGGAATCAATGTCTGGGGGCAAAAAATACGACAGTGAAGCAGATTTGTAAGATTTGCCTGACTGAACGTGACTTTTAATCAGCTTGTTGAGAGACTGGTTTTACTCACCAACTTTCTTCAGTACGACCGCATCATCTAATCTATAAACAGCCATGAGTGCAGTTTAATGCAGAACTCACAGGAAGTGGTTATCATTCATGTTTTGCTTTGTCAGCTGAGGCTACAGTTTGGTGAAAGTTGTGAACACACATATGTCTGAGTCATGCACAGACGAACAGAATACATACACAAGGCTGCTTCTCCCTGTGTCCCAGTGTGTGTGTGTGTGTGTGTGTGTGAAACAGAAAGACAGCAGCAGATGGAGTTTGTCATTTTAAGAAAAAGGTGCTGGCAATTTGAACAAAGTGGACAAATGTGAACAGTCGTTGGGAGAGGTTGATGGAAAGTGGCCACTGTGAAAAGGCGCCGCCTGCAGCACGGAGCAATTTCGAAAATTGAGAAACCTTTAACTAGTAAGGAGTGCTCATGATGGGAGCACATTCTTCTTTTCTGTGAACTGACCATTTGTAGTAAAATCAGGTAGAGTCCCACAGTGCAGACAGCTGACCGCGGCCATGGGGACTATTTCTTTATTTCCCGTTAATTCAGTCAACCTGCCTGTTTCCTACACCTGCTTGCTGCCAGTGTAATGCCACTTTGATCCACACACACTGTGTATGATGTGATAACGATGACCAGACCATTATTTGTTAGTTAATCGGACACCCCAGCTTTCACTTAAAGTCTTTCTGCTTGGTTGAGATTTTCTTTGTTGGGTCAGTTCGTGTTTTACAATTTTGTTCAAGTCAAGAAGAATTAAATTTATGGTTAACAGCTAAGATTCAGCACCACATATCTATAAAAAGATTCAGTTATCAACAATAATCTCATATTTATTACGTGATCAGTATTTCCTGTCTGAGTTGTAGTTGCCTTATGAAGCTATGCTAGTCATGACTGTGTCAGTGTGTTGACAACAATAACAACTGTCAGATTTATCACTGAATTTAGTCTAATCTGTTCAGGTTAATATATACCAACATGTGACCTTCATTTTAAACCTGATTTTGTAGCGCCGTTAATCATTTTGGTTGCACTGTGTCCCTGAGTTTGTCCTTGTGCAGATACAGGAGACTGGGACAGTGACAGAGAGACGTTTCTGGTCTGTCTCAGATTGTGTGTATGCACCTCGGCATGGAGGGTGGCAGGAAACCATTCAAAGTAATCAAACTGCACACTGAACCTCGTGCATCAGGCTGAATGTAGAGCCGAGTCCTTCTCATTAGGTTTTAGTTTCTGGTTGTCCTCCAATGTCTTAATAATCCATTTGTTAGAGCTTTAGATAATTCTCTTACTGCTCCTCCAGTGGTTTTCTAGTGAAAAGTTGTTGATACTTTGGGCAAATCTGACAAGAGGCTCTACCACTCACCTAAGTAAACTTATTTTGTGGTTTACTAAATTACAGTACAGTTCCCTAGGGACTATTTTTAATCGGCTACAAGAAATTGGTTCCTCTGCATCTCCAGCAACACCTGGAATCGGTTAGCAAGCTGAAAACAAGGTGACGGGCACTGAGAGGACATGCATATGCAAATAGTCGACAGACGCAAACATGCACAAACACGTGGACGTGTGCACCTTTTGCAAACACATCTACACTAAAGCACATGAGAACAAACAGACAAGCGCGCACACACACACACACACTGAAACACACACACTCTCGGATTAAGAGCCCGGGGAGGAAGTGTGTGCACTTCACTGTGAAACACTTCCCACTGTGATTATTAATTACGTTCTCCTTCCCTTGCTACCTGTGTTTGTGTGTTTGTGTGTGTGTGACCATGTATTTTTTTTAATTTTACCTTCTGCTTGTTTCTCTCTCCCTCCTCTGTTCATTTACTTCTCCCACTTCCCTCTCTTCCTCCCACTGTGTCGCCTTACATGTTTCCCTCTCCATCTCTCTGTAATGGTCCAACTTCTTAGTGCACTGACAGACAATATCTATAAATAAGGGTATAAACGATAAAACAAGAGACCCAGGAATAGATTTAACTTTAGTAGATTTTAAATTGGGAGAGAGACGATGTAGAAAGAGGAAGTGACGCAGAGACACAGAAAAGAGAGAGAGGGAAGAGGAACGGGGTCATTTTTTAATATCTCTGCCCAAACTGGGAATAATTTTGTGAGGCTTTAAAAAACGGCTCTGGATTATTGTGGAGAAAACATTTGTTTGTTCCTCATCAGGATCGTTACAGAACCTACAATCTGTGCTGTCCCTTAACGCAGCACACAGGAACAGCAGCTGACAGACTGTTAATTGCTGCGGATACGTGTTACTTTACACAGAGACCTGGTCCTGTTAGAACAAGAAATATCAGGTTTCCAGGATATTTAATCCAATTTGGGGGAGTCTGGGATCCTTGATATGTGGGAGACTCCACAGCATCGGCTCATGTCTGTGCTCAGGCCACCTGATTATGTCTTCAGACGCACAATTTCACATATGAATGTGAAAAATCTTTTTTTTTCTTCCACTCACTGAGATGTGTCAACGTGAAGTGTTATTACACAGTGCAGTGTGGGACTAGTCAGAAAACCTGTTTTGGATTTGTTTTCTCAGGTCATTGTTTCACTCTTAATTTAAGTCACAGCTCTCATGAAAGGCCATTTAATTGGAACGGGGGTCCCCTCCTATGCTTAATTCTGTTTAATTCATGCAGGGGTCACAAATGATACAACCAGAATCAATCCACATGGCCTCATTTATTTTGTCATCAGCGCTACTTAACATGTTTTATCGTAATAGGAACCCCATTTAGCTTCATCAGAGAGACTGATCTCTCCCCAGACTATAACCACTCACAGCGAGCACTGAATCCCTCCAGCTGTCAGCACTGACTACCTATTAAATCTGAGGTTACACTGAGGGCTGAGAGCAATATTGGCTTCTGTCACAACTATTGGCGCTGATTTCTAGGAAGATTACAGTCTGAATGTTGAGTCTGTTCCAGAGGGGATGAGACGGGGAGAGCGAGCTCAGGCCATTAATTAGGCTGGTTTGTTCTGTGAAGGAACAAAAACAAAGAGAAACAATGACTGGGCTGGTTTGTGGTGGAAGGACAGTGGTGCTCCCTGTGGCCTCAGTGTGAAGGAGCCTAAAGAATAGTATTAGTATTGTTATGCACTTTGGATTAAAGCTTCCAACAAATGTCACAACAGTGTTCTCCATCTCTGTTTATGCCTGTGAGTGTCGGGAGGTACAGAGAGAGGGGGGATGCTGACATTTCTATGCTGACTCAGTTATTTTAATGTTTCTGCTGCGAGGAAAAGAGGCAGCAGAGGTGACAGTGAGAGGGACATGTACAGTACATTCATAAATAAAGAATTTATGGGCTGATCGTTGGTTTCATCCATTGTGCTGCAGATTATTGTTGTGCTGTTGTGATTACAAATGTATTGTTTTAGGTTTTTTTAATGAAATGAACAACACACTAAATGATGTCACACACAGTCATTACAAATCCATTCTTTAATATTAATAAAAAAATGTATAAGCTTGTTTACTCAGAATTTCTACAATGTTTTCTTTCTTAGGCCAAGTTTGTGACAGGCAGCGGTGGAAACTTAAATATGTACATTTTCTCAAGTAATCATTTACTTTAAATTTTTACTTCACAGAATTTCAGAGCTGACTGCATAATTTTTAATTCTCCACTTTTATCTGACACATATAGTTACTAGTTATTTGTTAGATTTTGTAGTATCAACCAGCAGTAATATTAAAAAGCACAAAATCACATTATTAAAGATTAAAGTGTTTTTTAGTGTGTTTTATTTAAACAACAAAATCCTCCAATGTTTTTTACTAAGAGGAAAGAAATAAACACTACAACTTTGTTTTTTGTGACTTCCCTCAATCAGATTTATCCTGTGGGTTTAGGGGGGTGTTGAGGTTCAGTCTTCCACAGCCGACATGAGACTGTGTTGTGTTTTCACTCGTACTGAGCTACAGTTTGTATGTTTTTTAAGTAGAAGTGTCCAAAATTGAAGATTAAGCTTCCTGGGAAGTCAGACTCACAGAACCAAGCGAGGCTTGTTATGTGTGAGTATAATTTATAATTTGATAGTTGGTGGTTGGAGTAGCAGGGTTGAGCAGAGCACAGTGGATTGATTTCCAGCCTCTTGCTACTTTTAGCCTAATTTGTGTATTTTAGCTTTAAGTAGGATTTTGAATGCAGTACAACGTGTACATACAGTTAAATACAGTAGGTCGGCATCAGTTTGTATGAGCTGTTTGTGTATTTAGCATTTTAATATGTAAGAAGCTCTAGAGAGGCCCTGTTAGCATGCATTACAATGAACCCCTGTCTGTTCCTTTCACACGAATCACTTGTCATTAATGTCTATTCTCTTTCTCTCTCCATGTGTATTCCCTTCTGTCTTGTTTTCCAGTCCATCTGTTGTCGTTTTATGCTTTTTTATCTTCTCCAATTTGCTTTCAGTGAGGTCAGTAAGTGGTTTGTATATGACGTACACACAATTTAGAGTCAAGCCTAGCTGTCTGGTTTACACACACACACACACACACTCCTGAAGAGCTGACACTGTGGTTCAGAGAGCTCTCTGAGGAGTGGTTGTCTATAAGGAGATTAGAGAGAGCAAGAGGGAGTGAGAGAACCAAGTAGGAAGCAAACAAAGGATGAGGTGGGAAGTGGTGGAAGAGAGTGAGCGAGCTGGAAGAAATGAGTTGAAGAAAACAAGATGGAGAGGATGGAGTAAAACAGGAACCATGAGAGGAGGAAAGAGCAACTGCAGGGAACAGAAGAGGAAAAGGTTGAAGAAGAGAGTGGCAGAGAAAATGTGCAGAGAGAGAGAAGGGGAGACAACACAAAAGATGAAGAGAATGTATGGAGAGATGGAGGCAGCAGCTTAGAGATTAGCATGACTATTAACTGCTGTCTGACTGCGGTGCTCATTAAAGTCCACTGCAGAGATTTTTTTTGCCTGCTTCACACTGCTGCTGTGTGTCATTGTGTGTCTGTGTCTGTGTCTGTGCACACTTGCACACCATATTCAGCATGTCATGCAAGTCCAGTATATATGAGAGGGTGTCTCTGTACCATTACACAGTATACTGTTCTAGGCTTACTTATCTACGATACGGTGTTAAGAACCAGACATGATGGGGAAGGTGACACCAGGTGCCAACAGGACTAGCTCCCAGCTGACCCCCACACTGTAGGTGGTCTGGGGCTGCGTGTTTAGGAGGGGCGAGGAAAGACGCCACACTGTCCGACACCCATTGAAATGAACCTCCATCAACTTTAATGCGGCTCGAACGGAAGAGTGCACCCACACGTATTATACATCAAAACGACCGCCTCGGTTCAGGCGATGTGTGCTATTGCTTTTAGTGGCGTTTTGAGTTACCATGGCGACGCAACTCGCCAAAAACCACATAAGCCTACAGGACAGACTGGGGAATCAAAACGACCAGCTCAGTCAGGCGATGTCTCCTGTTATGATTATTTGGCATTTTAAGTTACCATGGCAACTTAAAACACCAAAAACCACAAACGAGATTCCCACAGCACAGACTGTGGATTTCTATCACACACATTATACATCAAAATGACGGGCTCGGTCACGACATGTCCCCTATTATGGTTTGTTGGCCTTTTGAGTTACCATGACAATGTACATCACCTAAAACCACACACGAGATGCCCCACAGGACAGACTGAGGATTCCTATCACACATTATACATCAAAACGACGGGCTCTGTAAATCCTGCTTGCTTACTGGCGAGATGGCTTTAAGGTTCAGGGGCGCAAAGTGGCAGGCACCTTCAAAGTTTCTCCAGGAACTTTCTAGTTATTATTATTATTATTTCTTTCCAACCCACTTCTATAATCCTCTGCAACTATTATAATCACTTCATTGTTTCATTTTTTTGCGGGGCAAAAGCACCAAACATTTGCTTATTCCAGCTTCTGAGATGTGCGGGTTGACTTTTTTCATTTGACTTAGTTAAGACAATAAGTGGGAGAATACAAAACTCACAAATTAGCTGTAACATGTTTTTAAGGTGATAAATGTCAAGCCCATGTGTCTCTTGTTTTGTGTCTTGTAGTGTCCAAACAGGCTCAGAGAAATATCCTCTTCAGTGCCATGTTGTACTCTCACCTTCATAACTGATCAGATTATCCTGCTCTTCATCTCCACTTGCTTCTCTGTTTGTGGCTTTTCTTTTTGTCTAACTCTGCCTGTGTCTCTTCCGCCCACTAAGGAACTACAGCTTAATTTAATCGATCTTTTATTCAGGTTTACATAACACAAACGCATTCAACTGTAGCTCGTAACTACCTGTGTCACGTACCAGTCTGTGTGTGAGAGTCAATAAAGTGCACAGAAACAAATATTTTACGAACAGATAATGATCTTGTTGCTGTGTGTGTGTGTGTGTTTCACCTCACTAAACCATTTGGAAATGTGTGCATGGCTTTATGCATTGTGCTGTATAATGTATAAACGTGTAAGTCTGCAGTTTGACTAGCTGCTGCTGCGGTTACTGTAGTTCTAATAATACGAGCCGACCTGCTGTTGCTAAAGCTGCCAGCCAGGAGACATATTAGGGCAGGGCTGAGTAGCTTCTGATGGGCAGATAGGTCAGGTTACAGATGAGCAGGACGACATAAGAGATGTAAAAATAAACACCGGGGAAGAGTGAGAGAGAGAAAGTGAGAGGGAGGGAGGGAGGGAGGGTGAGGCTGGTGTGGAAAGGAGCTGATAAGGGGAGAGGCACAGAGGCTCAGACAAACTGAGTAGAGAGATAGAGGAAGACACATAAAGTAGGAACCTTGAAGAAACAAAGGGCCGAGCAGCACAGGCCACGAGAGAGACTGACAGAGAAAATAAGTTTGGCTGTTTTGCACTTTGTCCACACAGTGTTATCAGCTAAATGTGTGTGTGTGAGTACGTGCACACAGGTTGTGTAGACACATTTTACTTCAATACTATTGTTGTGAGGACGTTTTAATCGGACGTCACATTTTCAAAAGGGCTGTTTCAGGTTGAAGACCTGGTGCTGGGGTTCAGCCTGTAGCTGTGGTGGTTGAGGTTAGGCTTACTGTGTCTGCTGTTCGTGACGTAAATGTCATCACCATGAAGGACCAGGCAAGTTTGTGTCTGCATGGTTGATCTGTCTGTGTATCTTTACTTAAAGTTACCCATACAGCAGTACTAAAAAGGTAACTGTGAACCCACATGAGAAACATCATCCATCAGCCAACTGAAGTATGTTGGAGGGAGCAGCATGATTTGGAGCTTGTCGTTGTATATCAATCTAATATATTCAGCTGTATTGATATTCTTAAAAAAAACATTACGGACAAACAAAGCAGTGAGACTCCACCACTGGAGCTACGTGGACTCAGCAGCTGCTGTGTAGTCCACCAGTGCACTGAGTTCAACCTCTCCGGTGCTGCTCTGAACATTCATGTATTTGAAATAGGTTTAATTTAGAGGTGTAATCTTCACAGAAAAGCTTTGAGCAGCTATTCACGCAGATGTGCCCTTGATTAAAATATTTTAAACATGCGGTAAATAAAAGTAATCATCTTTTGAAACAACTGAAACCATAAGAAAAAGGTCGATCTTATAAGTGACATGAACCTTTTCTTTTTAAGCAGATGTGGATGATTCACCCTCCAGAAAGGTGCAGTCCAAGAGCAAACACGGTCCACGTGTTTTTAAATGGTTTGCTCACTTTTCTCACGAACAGACAGACCACACACCGACTGTAGTTGGTTGTAGGAGACCATGGCATTCTTCTGGTCATTTTAGTCATTCCACTAAATGGACAAAGTTGAACTCTGCCTTTTTTCCAAATATGCTGAGTGCTGTTATGTGTCCTAAAATAAAATGGATTTATGGAGAAACATTTTAAACGTGACTCACACTGCTCAGAAAATTGTTGAAATTTGTTCTTTCTTTTTTTCACCAAAATCATGTATAAACATTATATACAAGTTATTCGTGCTTTCATTCACATTTGTCCATGTGGAGCAACTTTATTTGCCCAGACGTGGTCGGTACGGGCACGTGCTCTTCTACCGTATGCATGTGTGTCAACATTTATCGTATGCAGGGAATGTTTACATAGATATGCTGCAGTTTATGTAGCTATTAACTGGAAAAAAGCTGACATTTATGAACCTGTTGAGCCTCTCTGGTGTGTGCTGTCGTGTTACCTACAGCACAGAGAGGAGAATGGACTCAGGAAGTAATGGGCCATTCACACATAGAGATATAAAAAACTGGGCCTGGTTTTACACTTCCTGTTGAAGGCAGCATTATTGAGGCTTTTTGCTTCCACGATCTGCCATAGATGAGTATGAGATAAGTCTATTGATAAAGCGTCTGATGAGCTCGGGGAGGGGGGTGGGTGGGGGGGATCCAGCACTGTCAGCATGAGACACTGAACATTTTCTATTCTATCAGTTAGAAACTCTGTATTGACTTTCAGACCTTTTGTCTCCTTCAGGTAGTGCCAGCGTAGGAAACTCTGCCAAAATTCACTTCACAAAAGCTTTTTAACTGTTCAGTTTTTCCTTACTTTCTTTCCATCTTTATGTTGTAGCTCTGGCTTTACTGAGCTGAAGCCACTGGACATGTGAATTGACTCTAATTTGCATTTTCATTACTCAGTGGAAACCCCATCAGTCAACACTTGCAGTGCTGTGATACTTGTGTTTACAAGTAGCTGATGTGATGCTCGTTTGCACGTGTTTCTACATGTAACAGTAAGTCCATTAAATGAGATCTCCTGTGTTCAGCTGTGTGTAGCTCCTGCAGTGTTTGGAGTGGTTATATTGTGACATTATTATTTTCACTAACGCAGATTATTGGAGCAGCAGTTTTAATTTTGGAAAGTGCAGTTAATTACCAAACTTAATATTTACAGTTTAATGCAATTAAGCAACCAAAGAGTGGTAGTAGTTTAAAGGAAACGTTTAACATTTTGGGAAATAAGCTTTTATTTTTGTGCCAAGATGTAGAGTAGAAGATTAATAACCCTCATACCTGTACGCTAAATAAGAAACAACCAGTTAACTTGGCCTGTAGCAGAGACTGGAAACGGGGGACTAGCCTGGCTCGACAAGAAATAGATGGCACATAACTGCCTGTGTGATAGTTTTTTCTTTTATTTGAGCTGATTAAAAAGATGAGGCACAACTTCTTAATTAGTGAGCTTTAGAGACTGAAGCATGTTTATTAAAAACATGTTAAAATATTCTTAGTGACTGTTTTGAACAATAGATCCAGCATTTTATCAGACACCAAAACACTGTGCAGCAGTTGTATTCACATCTCTAAAAAGGGTCACAACAGCTTTATCTTTTGCTGTAAGAATTATGAGGTAAACAGTAGACATCTAGGGCTGATGTTACAAATGCAATTCTAATAACAATCTACCAGGAACATGTTTGCATGCGTCACTAACGCAGAGCCTTGGTTAAAAAAAGTCACACTGAGTTCACCTGAAAGATTATCCAGGTTAAACAGCAGCATTCTTCATTGGAGCAACGCAGTCTCCTAAAATTACGTTTCTATACAACTAAACTGCGATCGCGAATACATTCTTGTGGGAAACGTAACTGCAACTGGATCAGGTTTTCTGTTGGTAGTACAAACCTAAAAGTCATCCTGTGTTGACTCCTGGCCAATAATACATATGACTTGATACTATGAGATGGAATTTGTGATTGCTCAGTTGTGGGTATTTTTGTACTGTTGCCATCTATATTAAAAATTTCTGGTCTTGTTTGGAAACAAATGTGCCAGGATTTCATATAAAAAAAACTAAACTGAATTCATTAAATTGGACTGGAGCGTTTGGAAAGCAGGCAAATGAAAGAAAATGAGAATTGGAATGAAATTGAAACAGAAGGAAAAAAACTTTGGTCCAGAAATACCGAAGAGAGGAGAGAATGAATAACAGGAGAAGATGAGATGGAAAACATGGATCAGGAGCTCAGAGATCAAATGATGTCCCAGCGTTTAATATTTCGAACATCCTTCCACTGCAGCAAGCAAACTCGGCTCACAACCTTGAAACAGGAAGCAACTTTCAGAACAACAATCATTCTCTGCCTCGTTCCGTTGGTTGAAGTACCACAGCTGAAGTGGTGGGCGACGACTTTGGCCCCAACGGCACTCGGCATCAATCTGAATCAAAGGAAGCGAAGTTGTGGGCAGTTCGCACTGTCTGTTTCCACTGCTGCTCCATCCTGCGCTGCCAGATTGGACGGAGGAGCGATGGTTCGAACTGCAGCTAATTGGACAGTGGATGAAAGGGAGAGGTGTGTGGGGGGGGGAGAGAGACACAAATAAAAGGGAGACAGAACAGCTGAGAGGTTGAGACGGAGTGAAAAAGTGAGGGGGGAATAGAGAGGTTGGCAAGAGAGAAAGAGGCAAGACAAAGGGTGACTTGAGAGACAGAATGAAAGAGACTAACAGAGAGCTGTACAAGTGTGTTAGAGAGTGAGTAGAGGGGGAAACCGATTAGGAAACGGAGAATGATGGAGAGGGAAGAGTAGGAGAAGAGAGAGATGCTTTGTGGCGATAAAATGTCTGAGATACCTGAACACAACTGCCTGCTGTTCTGAAAGAGACGCACAAACTTCTGCTCCCACTTTCCGTCTCCTTCCTCTTGTCTCAGTGTCCCTCAGGAGCCATTCATTTAAACTAAACATGTCCTATGAAATGATCTTGTGTTATTGTGAAAATTGTTTTCAACAGTGTAGGATAATTTAGTCCCTTACGGACACGCTCTATTTTCCATTAATCTGATGGCATCTGAATGTGTCGGCTTCATGTCTGAATGAGCAGCCTGGTCACATTTCTGTAAAAGTCGCTACGGCAGTCTTTAAGACCTAGTAACATTTACGTATCACTTTCAAAATGACACCTCAACATGTAGCCTGGTGGGACTGGGAATCGAACCACTCACCCACTGGTTTGAAGACAACGGCTCTACCTACTGAGCTATCATGCCGCCCAAATTCCTGTTTGCACTAAGTGTTGAGAAGGATGTTTGATTCCTGTTTATTCAAGAATGGAAGGAAGGAAGGTTTATTGTCATTTCGCATGGTATTTACAGAAATACACAGGCTGAAACGAAATGCTGTTTCTCACCAGCCTCT
>JAUMHL010000025.1:26786109-26843855 GCA_032362345.1 Sandelia bainsii | reverse complement strand
GTTTGTGGGTCTTACAGTGTGGCTGTGTGGATGGGGAGGGGGCACAGTCCATTTATCAGTCTCACAGCTTGTGCAAAACTTCTCCTTCCTTCTTGAATCATCCATCTGTTCATTTCTACAAGACGAGGTGGAAGAAAACAAATAATTGTATTGGTTTACTTTAAGATGAGAAGAATTATGGATAAAATAAACTCATTTAGAGCAGATGATGTGTCAGAAAATGAGAAGTAATTGTGTCATTTTTATTTTTTACTGCTTTCTATACCATATGCCATGTACCAACTTAGAACAAACAGATGGAGATTTATTGATAACTTTTTGCATGATGAGATGTTATGGTTGGAGTTATTTGTGCGTACAGTTAAATAGACGACAAAAATAAAATGGATTCTTATAGTCATTAGAAAGTTAGTGATAACTTTTCTTTTCAGTATGTTTTCTCAGGAGGACCTTTGTGAAGTTTCAAAGAACCAGTTTTGACAGCAGCCTCACATTTTCTGGCTCGCAGCAGGCGTAACACATGCGAGTGAGGTGAGAACACAAACACACACACACATTCAGCTTTTACAAATAACAGCATGTTGACATCAGTGTGAGGAGCTGGAGACGCTAACATCAGAGCTCCTAAAAGACATATTTATTGGTGTAATTTGATGATTATCTTGTCATGAAACAAGGAAGCGACCCCTTGTTTCATTAAAGGATAATTATTTAGTTGAGATCAGTGATTTAATTTCCTAGACACGACTTGTTTAGTACCTGTAGAATATCATTACCGTGCATTATAATACTCCCACGAGAAAATAACCAGGATGTGAGGTACACTTTGCAAGACTAAACTAATCCACTCAATCATTCCCTCTTTCTACAAAGGCCTTTCCTTTCTTCTTGTTAAACAGAAATATAAAACACCACATAGTTAAAGACTCAGTGGGCAGATGGGAGCTATTGAGGGGTAGGGGAAGGAAGGAGGGTGCGAAAAACATAATGACCACTGTTGTTGTTGGTTA
This sequence comes from Sandelia bainsii, assembly GCA_032362345.1. Lineage (NCBI taxonomy): Eukaryota > Metazoa > Chordata > Actinopteri > Anabantiformes > Anabantidae > Sandelia > Sandelia bainsii. The sequence goes on along the minus strand of JAUMHL010000025.1, from coordinate 26,842,845 downwards.
CACAACTCTTAAAAAAAGGGTCTGCAGCTATTTCCATCACTGGTGGGCTGCTGCAAGTATGCTAATGTATCATCTTCTTCCCTGCTGAGGCTTAAGAATGCAAATAAAACAGGAGCAGCATATGTTCTGATTTAAATATGCATGACTGACTAATGAGCCTGAGGAGCTAATCACCATGGCATGCGGGCAGGAAGTGGGGTGGTTGTCCACAAAAAGCTGAACTTTTGGCCTTCCACTCCCTGGCAGGCATGAGTGCAGGTAGCTTCCAATAAGATGCTGACCTTCTGCCCCACCACCTACATAGATCAAATTCCTAAGTGATTGTAAGTGTGCTTGCTTGTTTTCCTGTGACTGTCCGTGCATGTATGTTCCTTCTGTTAGTCCACTTAGCTCCTAAACAAAGACTCCCCAGGTCTTGGTGGTCCCGTGGGTTCAACAGTCAAATACCGGAAATGTCAACCTTATGGTGGTTCCCCTAAAGGTCAGGGGATCATCAGAATCATTAAACCATATATACACAATATGTCATATAGGAATCGTGAATGTCTATGCCTGTGCCAATCCGTCCACTTTATGTGAGGATATGGAAAAAAAAAAAGTGAAAACCTAGACCTAATGGTGGCGCTAGATGAAAAGTCAGAGGATCGCCAAAGTCATTAGGCTTCTTCCTTGGTGGGGACACGTTGATTTCTTTACCAGATTTCGTTGCAGTCCATGAAACATTTGAGATATTTCAGTCCAAAGTGATGGAGCCATGCTGCTAGCTTAACTAAAAGAAGACACAAGCAGAGCAGTGTAATGAATTTTGAAATAAAGTTATGATTGTTCTGTTCTATGATCAATTATGGTTATAATCATTTTATAGTTTACTGCTTTACTGGAGATTTATATTTTGTGGTTAACACTAGTGAATTAGAATCTTAGGTTGCAGGTGCAGAGTGGTTTATGTGACTTTTAGATGTTTTGTACTTGTCTTAATCTATGTTCATTGTGACCCATTTGTATTATCTTTCCTTTTTCCACCTGTTATGTAGCCGGTCCCACGTATTTAGGTTTCAGCAGAGTCTAAACAAAGTCCCTAGTTCCAGGACTCTTTCAGGGCTGTACCTTTGTGTAGTCTTTGTATCAGGACTATATATACTTTTTGCAGACTTGTTATTTTGCTTTTTCACTCTGCAGACGGCTCGACACTCTGTATGACTGATAGCTTTTCTTTGCAAGGAAAAAAAAAAGTTTGGTTCAAGTTTATTTTATCCCTCACCACAATCAATTATGTTAATTTTTTTCTATAACAGTATTAAAGGGTTAAAGTATTTGTTATTTATCTCCATGTGCATTTGAGGACTTGTGAAGGTGTGTACGTTGGTGGGACCATGTGTTTTTTTAATTTAGTATACATCTTTGCACGAGTGCGTCCTGGCTGTTGTCTCTTGCTGTCTGACGCCAAGTCATGAATCAGCTGCTCAGGATGATTTATGCAGGTCAATTCCATTTCTCCTATCTTCAGCAGAAATCAATGTCTTCACGCTCTGACACTTACTCCAGTGTTGTGGAATGTGGAAAAGTCAGGTGGGCAAACCACTGAAGCACTGTCTGGAAAATGAAGACGAAGGAGAAAGAGAAGCACAGAGGAAAGATGGGGGAGTAGGTCGAATCAATGAATATCTGAATTTGTCCATGAGTTATTTTCAGGGTTCTCTGCTCTCCTGTTTCACTTTGTCTTTATTAGACAGACACACAGTCAGACATGTAAAGCATCCATATTGTTTCCTAGTTAATGTAGTTATTTTACTGGCAGTTTATTTAGTTACATTTCAGTCCCAGCTAAAAATAGTCGAGCAGTAAAACACCTCCATCTGCTAAAAATAGAGGAGCAGTGAAACACTTCCTTCTGCCCTCTGCCCATTCGCTTCCACTCCAGGCACAAGGAGTCTTCTGCAGACAATCATAAATATTCAGGACAAACAACTTCTCTGGTGCACTGAGATGCAGCGTTCCCTGTAGGTCCATAACACTCGTGGCACGTCTGTTGTTGTTGTGGATGGAAACACAAATCAGCATTTTCTTTTTAAGACATTTATCTTAAATTAGGATGAAAACGTTACTAATGAAGTAGACCCCTCCTTCTTGTGACCAGGACTCTGTTGATATCAGGAAGATTCAGATTCAACCCAGGTAAGGCCGTGACCAGGTACAGTTGAACTATGTGTGGAAAAAAAATCCAGCATCTCTTGGATGTTGGAGGAAACCAACTTGGATGTGGTTCAGCTTTTTTCTTTTTTCTTTGACTCTTGTCTGAGTATTATAAAGCACTGTGCTGTGTTTTTGCAGCTAATAAGCTTTTAAAACACACAGTACGTCCATCCCACTGAACTTCACCAAAACAACACAGTCTTGACAACTGTGTCTGAACTAAGCACACATTTTTAACATCTCTACAAGCGCTCCAGTTGTTGCCGTACGGTTGAAGACCACCACTCTTCTCCCAAAAAAGACAACTGCCATTCTCATTACAAGCTCATAAAGCTTACACCAGTCATCATGGAGTCCCTCTTGGGTCTAGTCATGAAGCACTTTAAGACCACACTCCCCACCTCACTGGACCCCCTGTGGGGTTTTTTTTTATTACTCCAACTGTTCTACAGATTGACGCCGTAGCAATTGCAGTTCACCAGGCTCTGACCCACCTGAGAAGAATGACGACATGTGAGAATTACTTTAAATCTGAGACTTCTGTTGACTGTTGAATACAAGCCTCCAACGGGATGTTCAGTCTACCTGCCTACATCTGCAGGGTGTAGTTTTGTTGACAGATGAAGGTGGACTCGTCAATAACAGTGTTCCAGTGGAGAAGTCTTTCAGATTGATGCAGGGACAACAGTCTTTGTGCAATGTAGTTGTTGACTTCAAAAGGATTTGTGGCGGTCATTCCAGGAGAGGAAGGGACCTCATGTGGTCCCTCACTAAAAGATTAAGAAGAATGTGAAGAGCTCTCCTTGAAAGGCTGCTTGCTGTGTCAACTTGATGTTCTGTATTTTGAAAGAACTGCAGCAGGGTTTAATGCCCCCACTAACTACTGGCTATCTGCGATCACACTAACGGCCTGAACCAAACACTGCAGGCTGATCCTGTCCATCTATAATCTCCTCATTGTGCACCTAAATAGAGCAGGTTGTAGCATTAAGCTTTTAGTTTAGCTAAATTTGATCATAAATGTTTCTTGGTCAAGTCTGGCAAAGCTGTCAATACATTTGTTCACAGTAGGAGGGAACACAAATACCAGGAACATCAGTTACTGTGTCCTCAGGATCACTGTTGTTTCTGTGCCTCATTTAAGTGACCAGATAACAGTCCTTTTCTTTTTGATGTGATATCTGCACAACAGGTTTCTAATACTTACACTTGCATATGTGCAAAAGAATTAACTGCAGAGGGAAAATGGTGGAGTGGAGTGGCTGGATAAAAGCAGAGCTCATTACATGAAGTGATGCTGCCTCCTATTTAAAACAAGTCCATATGAAGTTCGACTAAATCTGAAACAAAAGCACAGTGGCCTGCAGGAGTCTACACAAGATGATTTTAACCTCTGAACATTTGACTGTTAAATTCAGACAGCAGCTTCATTATGCAGTTTATTGACTTACAATGAGAAGCTGAAAAACTGTTCTCAGCTCTGATGCCAGTGGCAAATAGAAAATGTCTGTTCATGAGACTTTTGTGTTAACATGATTGGAAACAATGTGGGTATCGGTGGCGATCAATCACTGTCCGAAAGGAAAACTAACTTCTCTTCAACACATTGTTACAGGGATAACAGAGCAGCTGCATCGCTGGCTGATACAAAACGGCTTCATAGTAAAGACAGAGGAGATCATCATGTTTCCTCCTCCATAGAGGATATTTGCTGAAGCATTAGAACTGAAGTGGCATCATTATCTCCTGTGCTGTACTTTCTAGGCTGCACACTAACACTCTGCAGAGACTCATACTAACATTGGTACACAACTAACACTATGCTGGCTTGTATGTTGACGGATTGACCTGTTTTCAGCAAAGAGGACAGAACTTAAGAAACCTTTTCTCTTTGCCCACTTGGCATGCATCTCTTTCTCTTTGCTCTCCTCCCCAAAGTGAAATGAGAGACGTCCTTTCTTCATTATTCATCTCCCTTTTCTTTCTTTCTTCTAGAGGATTTTCTAACTGTGAAAGTCTCTGGAAGTCATCCAGTGCAGTGGACGTACTGAGAGGTTTAAAGCGTGCAACATCACCACCGCTGCTGTAACTAATTGCAGATAGGCCGGAGATTGATTTGCTTCCAGACACGGAGCAGATGTTTGTCTGCAGTGTTAGTAAAAGCATGCTGTAAATCCACAAAAGAACAGAGGAATGTCGAGGGTTTTTGTTTCTGAGTGCAGATACAACCTATTCTTTGCCTGTTTATGCTGCTGAACAGAAGAACAAATGTTGGATTCTTTGAAAAGCTTTTCTGTGCAGCTCGATACTTAACTGATGACGACAAAACTATTAAAAACTGGACAGAAATTTAACCAAAAATGCATTTCTCACAGTTTGGATTTCTTTTTTCCACTGTTGTATTACCCACCTTAAATGTCCAATACTTTTTACTGTTAAAGAAATCTAAATTACAGCTAACTGCAGGTGTATAATATTTTACTCTTTCCAACTAAAATCCATGTAATGTTATTACCATTAATATTGATATTAAATGTGCAGTGAACACTCTCAGTATAGGAAATGCAAACGGTGCCGTGAAAAATCCATATATCCATTACACATATCCATTCTTTAAACAATAGCTTTCATGTAAAATGGTATTTTAATCCAAATGTAACACTTCAAAATGCATATAATTTTATCTTCAGAGTACAGACAGCTCTGCCTGTAATGCACGACAAGCCATTCATTCCTCTAATTCATCCCCATTTACATGGAGCAATACCAGCCAGATAATACAATGGCATTTTCTGATGGCACACTGGCGGCCCATGCTGTAATTTACATCTTGATTTATGAGCTCCAGAGAGACAAAAAGAGGAAAAACAACAACCCACACAGACTTTCTCTGAATATCTGAATCTACAATAGGCAAAAGTACATTAATGTGATTACTTGGACAAATGCAGTGTGTTTGCATTCTCTCCGAGCAATTTTCCTTCGCCGTTTGGTATCTGTACAGATGTGTCTCCTTACTGTTAGAGTGGTGCAGTAGCTTCAGAGGGTCTGTGTGCTGGGTGGTTAAATTCAGCTACTTTCACTGCTTGCTTTTCATCATTTTGGTATCTGGAAACTCTGAGAAGGCTGATAAGGTTTGCAGCCCTCTGTAGGGAAAGAAAAAGATATGATACTGTCTGCAGGAGAAGGAGTTTACTGTACAGGGAGAGCAACAATCACGCAAAGGGAAAAAGAAAGAAGGAAAAGGGCTTGAGAGTGGAAATCAGATGATTAATATAATAGGGTACTGGAAACTCTATGAAATAATGTCTTAAAACTAAATTACATTAGCAGCAGATATTTATTGTAGACATTACAGTGTAGAGATTACATTTAGGCACAAAAGAGTTTGCTGAATTAGTATGAAATTGATGATATTTATTAGTGTTTCTGTCTGCTTGGACCAACTGGGAAACAATTTTCATGACTTGCTGCCTGATGCGCACAGTCTTTAAATTTACACTTATCTGATTCTTTCCAAAAACGTTTGGGAGTTAATCACCTATAGCACTAAGTAGCAGGAACTTGTGTGTTGCATTTGTGTTTTTCAGTTTTTTTTCATGCAAAGCTTGTTAATTTACAAACTCAACACCCAACAGTAATTGATTTTCATTTTTTATTTGTTTAACATTGATTTAGTTTTATACATTGACATCATGCAGTAGTAGATTTTTTTATTTTATTTTAAGCAAATCCCAACCTGTTATTTGTGGATAATAATGGATTCTGCTCTGTCAGCAGAATTCTTACAGATATACAGTTCTCAGCTGTCGTTAAATGTTTTTAGTTTTCCTGCAGATTTTAATGAGTAGCATTGTTGTGCACATGTGCAAAATTAACTGAGCACAGTATTATTTTGAAGTTTTTGTAACTAGATTTTGTCCTGGACACCACTTATCCTAGATGCACCATCGCTTATTGACAGTCAAATGTGCAGCATGTTAGTCAAGGGAAAACCAACCAACAGCCTGAATTACTGTGAAGTGAAGCTGTAGTTTACATGCATGTCTTACATGTCTGCACAGACTCAATATTCTAATAAGTCTATGCATGAGCGGACTTTTGTGCCAGATGTAATGAAATCCCCTAGGAAAAGTGCTTTTGCAATGCAGCGCTGACAGAAATGGGACATACAGTAAATTACATGAGGTCACATTGACCAAAATCACCAAAAATCAAATAATTTCATCCTTGACTCCAAGTGGATGCTTGTACTAAATTGGAAGGAAATTCTTTAAATCCATTCCTGAGATGTCATCTTCGCAAGAATGGGACATGGGACAACCTGAAAACATCAGAATGAGAATTTAGAGATGTTAGAGTTCTGTTAGTCAAGTAAACAAGCATACGAAGAATGTGTTGGTGAATGTGCTGTAATTCCATTTTCACAGGCCTCCCTAAGAATCTGATCAAGGGTTAGCGTTAGAATGGGTTAGGGTAACCCTAACCCTAACCCGATGAACGGTTTCAGCTGATTCAAAACTGCAGCCAGGATCCTAACCAAAACTAAACTAAGCTCACAGATTTCCTCCACACTATAATCTTTTTTCGTTGGCTGTGTGTTAGTTTTAGGATTGATTTTTAGGTGCTTCTTATTGTTTTTAAATGACTTCATGGTCTCCCTACAGAGTAAGTCAGTGAGCTCCTCACAATTTATGTTCCTAATAGATGAGTGGGCTTCTGACTCCCTTACAGTAACTGCTCCTCCATCCAGAACTAAAGTATAAAGTATACGGAGAAGCTCTCATTATGCCTCATTAACTCTGGACCAGCCTTCTATAGAGTTGTGTAGCACACTTACAACTTTCAAAAAAAGAAAAAACAAACTTACAACTCATCTTTTTAAAATAGGTTTTATCTAGAATCTTGGTCTTATGTTTCAGTGTTTCTCACATTATTATGTGTTATTTTACCTGTAATTAGTTTTATCTGACTTTAAATATTTCCATTTCTGTTTTCTTATCCTATATCTAATTTATTGATTTAATTTACATTTTGGTGTGTTTGAACTTCATTTATTCATTATTACATTAAATGGATTTATGAATTTTTATAGGGTTCTATAGGGTACAAACTGTGCAGTTGCTTTTCAGACCCAAATTTTGTAGTATAGTAGCAATGTAGTTATTTCAGACAAGGACACGTGTTCATCATATTTCCTGTTACAACTTAGTTTTACCAAGAATATGGACTATAGGCATTTCTGAGAATATGTATGCATTGCCAAGAATGAAGTAATTGTAAATAATATATCGTGCATTCAGCTACAAACAGAAAAAATCTATTCCACTCAATTCAGTTGAATTGTATTTATATAGCGCCAAATCACAAGTCATCACAAGGCACATTACAGTGTAAAGGTTTAAGACCTTATAGGATGTAACTATACATACAATAATGCAGAAAACTCTTACGTGAGCAGCACTAGGAGACAGTGTAGAGGCAAAACTCCCTTTACCTACAAACCTCCAGCAAAACCATGCTCAAGGTGGGCGGCCATCTGCCTCGACCGGTTGGGGTGAGTGGAAAAAAGAGAGAGAAAAGAACAGTGAATAAGACAACAACAATTATAACAAGCAGCAGGCGAAACACTGGGCAGGCTGGTAGGACCAGTAACTGGAAACATAGAGCTCCTGAGCCGGGGATAACTGCAGAAAGGTACAGAGAGAGAAAGTACAACTACGGGTGAGAGAAGATACAAAATTAATGACATGCAATATTTATGTCAAGATTTCTCATTTTATAACTTTTAAGTTATAAAATGAGAAATCTGAAACATGAAATAGTCTGGATCTTGATCAGGTTTCTGGACATTTAGTTGAGTGCTCTTGCTCTACAGTATCTACAGTAGAAGCAAAAGCAGTAAATAAATACCCGAGCCTGTCCTCTCACCTCCCCTGAGAGAAGGCATGGAGTGCTATTTGAAGTCCTTGTCCTTAAAGTTGAAAGAACAAATGTAGGAAGGTGCAGAAAGGTATAATTTATAGAAGATAAAAAAGTCTTCCAGAAAAATTGCACGAAACCAACAAATATATCAGAAAATGAGACAAAAAGTTAGTAAAAGGAACTGGATGTTAGCCCCCCAAGACAGCAGGTCAGCTGCTCTCCTGGAGGTGCTAAAGCCACAACATTGTCCAAATATGGCAGCTGTAAAACAATAAACAAGCGTAAAGTAAAGCAGGTCACATCAGGGCAGAGGGAAGGAGGGAGAAATAGAGGAGGAGGACAGGGAACTAACTACTGCCCAACTGCAGGGACAAGCAATGGGAGGGCAGGAGGGAGCAAGAAGGCCACAGAAGTCTGAGAAAATCCAAGTGAGAATGAGGGAAGCTCTCCAGTGAGAGGATACTGATGCCTTCCGAGTGCTTTCTCTGTCCATTCAGTGTGAGGAATACTGTGTGAGGAGGCGGGAGGACAACACCTCAGAGTGCTATTCTGCCACTGTTAGTTCAGACCGAGTGCCCTCGTAAAGAGGCTGAGAGGCTGGGGGCCGTTTACGGTGCCATCTTTTTTAGAAACAGATGTTTCACTGGATCAAGCCAGCACTGTAGGAGAGCGGGAGGCGGAGGACAGGTAATAAACACTGGAGCTGACAGACGGAGAGAGGAGCTGAAAGCCAGAGAAGAAGAAAGGAAGAGGGAGGGAAGGCTGAGATAATGAGGCTGGCAAAGAGTGGAGTTGATACAGACGGGGAGAAAGAGAGATGAGGGTTAGGGGAACAATCTGAAACAAACAGACTGTGTTTATGACTTTTCTTGCAAAGAACTTTAAGAAGTTTTGTTTTTTTCTTCACTTTTAAGGGCATCTGGACTGCCAAGTCAGAAGTATGAAGCTGCAGTTGTTATAGGTGGACAAGTGCTACATAATGTGTTATAATGATTTATGAGCAAAACCAGTGGTTCTGTGAGGCCGCATTTAATCCTCAAACGCTCACAGTGACAATGCTAAGAAGATATTTAGCAGGTGTAATGTTGACTGTGTTCATCTTAATTTAGTATGTTAACATGTTAATGTGCTAATTAGCACTAAAAATAAGGTACAGCTGAGGCAGATGGGATTGCCCTTAGTTTAGCAGGTTTTCAGAATTAGACAATAAGAGAATCTGACCTGATGGTGGCACTGGATGAATGGCCGTCAAAGTTATTCATATTTATCATGAGAGAGAGATGACTTACAGTAATTGTACTGTAAGTACAAGTAAATACTTGTTTCACTCAAAACCACAAATACCAATGTCATAATGGTGCCAGGGTAAAAGTCTGGGAATCATCAAATTCAGCAGAATGCGTCGACTGTCGGCTCAAATGTTCACGGCAGTGCACCCAGTCGTTGTAGAGATATGGTCATATCAGTCTGGAACAAAGTGGACAGATAAAAGACCCTGTAATGGCAAAAAATGTAACACTCATCTTTTCCTTAGAATTTAAGCTTATTTTATGGTGAAATTTGCAGGATATTCTGCAGCTGGTGAGTTCTGTACTTTGACAATGTGATTTTTTTATGCAGGAGTAACCACTAAATGTCACGTCACATTGCCCTGCAGTAAGACACTGAACCCTTACCTGTTAGTTGTTAAGATGGAGGAGAGGATGGTGTAAGAACAGCATGACTACCCATCCATTTAGCAGAATGTGCAGCTAGTCAAGGATTCATTACTCGTCTCTTACCCCTTTCACTCCTTAGTGCCCCATATGTTGAGGTGAGAAGCCTAGTAGCTTGGTGGTAACGGGAACGACAGCAGGGTTTATTTATTTATGAGCTCAGCCCACAGTAACCCATTAAAGTTCACCCCTGAAGGTTTTTTCCACGACACATGTGACACAAGACACAAGTCATGGTTCACATTGTCGTAGTATTTGCTGAGTTCTTCATGAATCCACAGTCTTTCTGCGAAGAAAGTGATGGAGTCTTTTTTTCCTCCACCTCTGACCAAACTTTGCACCGTCGCAGTAAATAAATGAGATGAATATTGTACGTTTTATGTACATGTTTATTCTGTACACACTCACACGCACATACACATACAGATGAATTATTAATTTGCTTGCAGAAATTCTGTGAAATCTCACCCCCGGTACCTGCCAGGCTCCGTTAGGCTCACTTCCAAGTTTATAACTCCCTCAGTCCCGCCCCTGCCTCTTCCACACAGCAGCACTAAAGCCAGTTATTTACTTCTACTAAACTGTGCCAGAGGGCTTTTTTGTCCCCGTCGGCACTTAAAGGCACTCAATTTCGACACATTACTGGTAAGTTAAGATTAATCAGACGCTCTTTAATTTAAAAATCCATCTTTGTTCATCTTCTGTTTGACCAGGTCAGACCGCCTGTGAGGCGCTATCTTAATACGAGTGTGAACTTTTGGCCCTCGCAGCCTCTGTGACTGTGTGAGGATCATGTAAAACGCTGATTTTTACAGCATTTCTTGGATGTTGTATAAAGTCTGCGTGAATCACCCTTTTTCGCTACTCACCCTGTATCTCACTCTGTACACTGACCCTACTTTGTTACTATGCTGTGTTTTTCAGGAATAGAGACTCTCAGACCCAGACACACACTCCCCAGAGAATGTGTCCATTTCATGTAAAAACCTGCACTAAGTGGCTGCAGGTCCGTCTAGTCTCAGCTGAGCATCTCTGAACATCCCTTATTAATGAGCCTCGTGGCCGTGGGGAGAAACCACAAACGCTTAATGTGCAGATGAGAGAGAGGTGAAGTGAGGACTGGGGGAAGAAAAGGACAGATGGAGAAAAGAATAAGGAAATTAATTGGAGCGATGAGGATGGGGGCAGGTGGAGAGAAGGAGGGAGGCACAGGGAGACGAATGGAGGATGGAGATAGAGGAGTATACAAAGGAGAAGACAGAAAAAGGCATGACAGAATGAAAGTGAGACAGGAGAGGTTGAATTCAAACAACATTTCTATAAACTAGCTACTCACTGAAGACTCTTCTGGAGTTGCTGTACGTCCCACAGGTTGCGAGGCTTCCTCGCCCCTCGTATCTTTGCCACGCTGCAAAGCGGATTACAACTGCAAAGCCATACAAAACCCCCGCAGTGTGCACACTGTTCAGCACTAACAGGTATGAAAAGGTGTTTGGAAACGCAGCGAGCAAAAAGCTCAGTTACTTATCCAGTTGAGTTCCATGTCTGGTATCAGATCAACTGTGCATCGCCTGTACAGTCAGTCCAGTTCCAGTGAAATACTGCATTAAACAAAAAGCATGATAAAAATACCAGCATAGTATTTCTTACAAGTATTTTTTATAAATATCATCGATATTTGTAATTAGAGGTCAACAGGACTTGTTTTCTCATTTTAAATCTGCACAAACTACAGCACATAATTTACTGATTTACACCATATTCCAATGAAAACATTCATACTGGTAAAGTGCACTAAATCTATTTGTTCCCTATATTTAGAATTCTGAATATTTTTCCTTTTCTTTTCTAACTTTGAGTGGATGCCTTTCACGTTTTTTATTTCAGGTATTTCATCTAAACTTTTGAGGAACTTGATCTAAAAAGTTAATACTTAATCTCATCCCAATTAATTATATTCCCTCTTTTCCTCGGACTGTAATTTCTCTCTCTGCATGATTGTTTTATGGCCACAGTAATAATGCAAGGACCCTCAGGCTCTGACCTTTTCTCGCCTCCTGGAGTGGAGTCGTATATGTTTTCAAATGACTGGGAGAGTTCGTTTAAGGTTAACTCAAATGTTCTAATCAGTGTTCTTTAAGTGAGATGAAGCCTTCGGGGGTGATACACAGCAGGGTGTTTGTCAGATTAGATAATACTCATCAGCATTAACTGTGTCAGGGTCAAGAACTTGTCAAAGGAAACAACACAACAGCCAATTTCATGGCCAAAACAACAAGTTTCATGAAGTCCTGCAGCACTATGTTGTGAGGGAGAAAATTGAAACTGACACTTGAATTTGCTGCTTATTTTATGTAATTAACTCTGTGTGATTCTAAGCAGCGCCGTGGTTTAGCAGTAAAGTGAGGTTTCAGACTTGAGTCTGCGAAAGATGACAACCTGTGACAGCTGCAGTCTCATATGAACGGGTCAAACGTGGGTGGAACGCGTTTGTTCATTAACCTGTGTCAGACACTAAAGTAGTCTGAGACTGTGACAACTTTCTGCTCACAACAGTTTCTCTTTTTTTCCTCCATGTCTGCTTTTACCTGACAAAGTAAGAACTGATATCACAAACACAAGTGGGTTGAATTCAGTTGGGCTCTTGGAGTAATTTTTGTAGGCCGGCCACTCCTGGGAAGGTTCACCACTGTTCCAAGTTTTCTCTATTTGTGGATAATGTCTCTCAACGTGGTTCTCTGGAGTCCCAAAGCCTTAGAAATGGCTCTGTAACACTTCTCCAGACTGATACATGTCAATTATTTTGTTTCTCATCTTGAATTTCTTTAGATTGCGGCATGATGTGTTGCTGTTTGAGATCTTTTAGCTGCTTCACTTTGACAGACAGCTTCTATTGAAGTGATACCCGTCCATTTAAATAATTTCCCTCTGGGATGTGTTTTGAATCTTGAATCTTGAATCTTGAATATCTTGCTTCAACAGGTCTGGCAGTAATCAGGCCTGGGTGTGGCAAGTGAAATTGAACTCAACTTTCTAAAGTTGAGTTCAATCACAGTTCATTAATCACAGTTCATTCATGATTTAGCAAGAGGGGGCAATTACTTTTTCACACATGACAGTATAAACTGGGGCAAATAAAACCTGATGAGGACTTTCCTAGATTAAAGTAATGCAGATACAGTAGATGTGTCACTGACTTATCTATTGCATGGAACTAGTGCCATAGCCAAGACCACATAATCCGAGACCAAGTCATTATCAATACCTAGACGAGACGTTAAGCAGCCGAGACCAAGTTAAGACCGAGGCAGGACAAGACTGAGTCAAGTCAAAAGTCAAGACCGAGGCAGGACGAGACTGAGTCAAGACCGCAAGAACCAGTCACAGGGTCATTTAACACACAAGGCAGATAAACTCATCATAGCCATATTTTATTACACAGCGTTCGTCTGATGTCTCCTTCCACACAGCCACAGCTTCCCTCCTGTCTCCTCTCTTGAGTGAGTGTAAAGGGGGCAGGGAGGGGTGACAGCCTTTAGCACTATTAGAAACAAGTCGAGCTATTGATTGCATTAGATGTAGGAAGTTTGAGTGGTCTTGAAATAAAATCCTGACTCCACCTTTTTTGAGACAAGACCAAGTAAAAATGGGCCCAAGTCCTATTTTCCCTCTCCGTCTCTTCTCCTCTCTCTGACTTACAGCAGCCATCCATGGAGATGCTATTAAAAACATCAACTTCAAAGGCTCATATTTAATAAGTGTTAGAATTTAGATTCAGGGTTGTGAACAAAACATGGAGGAAAACATATGAGAGAGAAAAGAGAAGCAGTTGAGGCGTGTTTCAATTAAAAACATGGCTTGCGCTAAGTCAGTGCTGTCAGACACATGTTGAACATGTTCGATCAGTCTGTTAAAGCGATAGCTTTCTGTCATTCAGACATTGTTCACTTTTACGTTAATGTTCCTCAAGGCTTCATTCAGACATACCCACGACTGTGATGGAGAGCCAGCAATTTGCCATAAATGTGAGATTATTTTAGTTTTTAGACATCATCAATATGATTTTAACACCACACAGCTCCCACGGTTTCTTCCTGACATTCTGACCTGGTGTTGAATTGGCAAACACCAGCCTCATGTTTCAGTCTGAATGAGGGGGAAACTGTACTTATAACAAACAATGACATAAACCTGCTAAACTTTCTGTTACCTTTTCATCTTAAACATTGTTATAGCCAATCACAACTTTATAATCATAGAGATTTGATTGGCATGTAGAATGTGTTGTTTGCACATCAGGTAGCATTTATCACTCCTGATCAGACTGTAATTTTATGATTGCTCAGTTGCGTGACAACAGAAACATAACAAGAGCAACTAAATGAGGAGTTTGGCAGACAAACAGAGGTTTAACCAGCTGAGACTCAGAAAAGGGACAGGGCTGCTTGTCCCCAAAAATCATCTAGCATTGCAGGACATCAGTTGAAATAGTCTCTGTTTGTCTGTCCTGCTCTGTCTTTGTTGTCTCGTCTTATTCTCCTGCTCTCTCATTGCCTACAGTGTTTGATACTTCAGTGTCTTTGCTCCTGTACACTGCAGACTCTTTAACTCTCAGCTTCCTACCCTGTGATGGATGATTCAACATGTAGTCCATTTAGCCATGATGTAAACATGGCTCAGTGATGCGTGTCATCCCTGTGCATATTAATGCTAATGCATCTATCTATAGACTGTAGAGACGGTAATCTCTGCAGTACTCATTTCCTGTACGTCCATGTTTAAGTTCATCAATCAATATCTCCAATTTTTACATTAAGCAAAAGCACTGTATTTTATTTATGAATTAACTATGTCATCAGCAAGTATGATAGAAACACATTCAACTACAACTTTTAAAAAATCTAAACTGAGGATTTGTTGAATGTTTCTGGACCTTCGCTGTCATGATTTTGTAGTACTAAACACTGAGGGTGTAACCCAACCAGAGCCCTAGAGATAGAAGAGTTGCAACAGTGAGGGTCAAAAACGATGATCACGTGATTCATGTAGCTTTCCAAGTGGGTGACTGAGATCCATTGTTTTCTACTGAGAAAAGCAGTATTTAGCAGCAACAGTTAATTTGACGACTTATATAGCCTTGCAAACAAAGTATATGTGCTACGATTCATTGTCCTGAACTAATAATTTATTTTGCCAGTTTTTATTACAGTACAGACGTATTAACATAACATCACATCCAGAGGCTTTGTCACTCCAACCATTTTACAACACACCAGGAATCAGTATCAACATTAACAACATCAACATCAGGCTGCTTCCAGTGTTTGGAACTATTTAAAGTTTCCATGGTCTGCCATTGTTGGAAAAAACATAGATTTGGTGAGTTGTCACACCCTACTAAACACTGAGCAACAACTTTGGTTAGGTTTAGGGAAAAGATTAAGATTTGGATTTAATAAAAGTTACAACAGGAAACAATCTCGTTTAAAAGTTTTGTGTTCGGACATCTGAACATCCACCTTGACCTCAAACCTTTGCCAATGATAATAAACCTACTGGCCTACTGGTAGATAGTAGCTGATAAGTTGAATAGCATGAATGAGTAATGAATGAGCAACAGTCAAAAGGCTGTAAATGTCCATGTTCCATTTTTAGGCAACTGTTTTAAAATATGTTGTATGAGTTTTCAAAAAGTTGCTAATTGAGAGTTACAGGGCTGCATAGACACGGCTGAACCTGAGCAGCGATAGAGATAGATGAGAAAGGGTCGATCATAGCTACACGGTTTAAATGCCACCACAACCTGGTGCGCATTTATAATCTGCATAATGCTGTGTATGGGTCAAGAAAGGGTTAAGGATGGCAGGCAACAGCCAAATACTGACATGGATCTGCACAGATTTCTCATTTTCCCTGTTTCCATAGCTATGTCCCTGATGGCTGATTGAAAATGTACTCATTGTCTCTGTGTCCTGGGCCAGCTGAGCCAACTAATCAATTATAATCAGGTAACCAATCAGGGCACAGGTACACCAATTAGGGAGCGCCGGGGATCCGGGGAATATCAATTAGAAGACCTGATTTGGCTCTAATTTAGAACAGCTGCTACTGAGCTCTCTGGGTGACAACTAGTATTCCCCTTTCTAGGACCAGAGTCTGTACCTGACACACGCACTCACACTCACTTGGGACCACAGACACACATTCTGCCAGAAGATGCACATAGTGCATACAGAAATCTGAACACAAACACAAGGATGTGTGTTCGTATAAGGCCTAGAACAAAGTGCTGAGCTCGTGCATGAACACAATAAATTCCTCTCAGGTACACCTCTGTGGGATGAACACACACACACACACACACACACACACACACACACAGAGCATAGGATAATAATCCTAACTATTTGCTCAGAGTAGAGGTGTGGAACCACACTGAGCTCCTGAGGACAAACTCTCCTCCACACTCTTACTCACGTCTTCTCATCTCGTTTCTTTCTTGTTCAGTCGCTCCTCTTCCTCCTAATCTCTTCTTCACTTGTCGCGCATTTTTTCTACTTTAATCTCCTGTTTCCCTTCAGTTCTCCTCTCCCCCTGTCTGACCTTGGTGATCAGTGTTGACAGCATCTGGCAGTTAGTACAGAATTAATGTGTAGCATACAGTATGTACGTATCTTTTAATATTTAAATACACTCTGTACAAGTTAGATGAACTAAGATGGTCTCAGCTAAGTTAGATCGTCAGGATCATCTGTTTTACTAGAGATTATTGAGAGGTAGGTTAAATTAAGTAAAATCATTGACCCAAACAATCGGCACACATACACTGCAACACTAATTACAACAGTCACAGACATTATTGGTAAAGTTTTAATGTCTCTCAGAGGAATGAGTGACTTGAATTTTAGACTGTGTTGCAGCTCTTAACAGTACTAAATTTTATAATACCGGAAACCATTTCAGTTCAGAGTTGCTATCATGGACTTTAAAACCATTCTCCTTTTATGATCTGCTTTCATGGTTATACTAAGTGTAAAATATGTTGACAGTTTAGATAGTAAAACCTTAAAGAGATGTGCTAACACCTTCTAGATGTCAGTGATGACCACCTCTGTTGTTACATATAAGTCACAGTGGTGACTGCGATATCTGTAATAAACGGCGTCCAGACGTTTGAGGGAAATAGCAGCAGCAGGAGCTCTCCTATGGATATCTCCATAATCCATTAGTTGCGGATGAATTCAGTAAAATTTTTGACTGTTTGATGTCATTGAATGAGCATCTGAGCTGCTCTAGGCTCCCCGCGCACATGAATGGGATCTTCTTCAATCTTCTAGAAATTCCACATGATTTGGGACCAAATTCTGATAATAGAAAGTAGGAGTGTTGCGGTTCTGTAATGGAGACTGAAACCATGACGCACACTTTCACCAACCTCACCCCACCCAAAATGTTGCCAGCCTGTTGGAGACATCCCACCTCTCTCGTGGTGGAGTCTCCTACATATCAACACTCCCTGACGCCCTCACATTCCACACAATATCCTGGAAATCAGATATTTCTTGTTTTAACATGACTTATCACTTTGTGTGCAGGCTTTATGCTAAGAAAGTAGCACTGTCCAGAGTCTTGTTAGCGCTCTGAGATCCTGCTCTTGTGCGCTGAGTTCAGGGAGAGCACAGTGTATCCTTGGATCAGTCAAGTAAATAAATTTAATCGCACAAGCCATGCAAAAAAATACATTTCTTAAAGAACTGTTTCACGACTGTGCCTTTCATTCAACAATCGGCTTTCTCGAGTAAGCTGATTTCTTAACTGTCATGTAATCAGGAAATCCGGTTTCTGTAATCGGGGTAGGGGATTAGAGAAACCTGATATCCTCAGGTGGATTTCTCCAAGAGAACTCCTATTACTCTGCCATGTATACGCATAACCAGGTTTCTAATTGGCTTCTTACAAGAACACGTGCAGGACAAAGTCTGCAGACACTCATGCAGCTAGATGAAAGAGGAGATCATTACACAAAATCCGACTAAAACTGAAACCAACACAAAGTGCCCTGTAGACGTCTAAACAAGTCACTTTTCACCATGTATGTCTTTAATTCAGACAGTTTGCGCTGTAAAAAGGAGTCTGTGAATGTCTGTGTACCTCCCAGACGGAGGTAACAGTGCTGAACAGTGAACCAACGAGAATGAGCTCAAGGTAGAACAGAAATCAGATTACTCATCTGCCACATGTATACGTGGATCTTCAGTAACCACTCGTTCCCCGATTACATGAGACACTGGTTACTTGAGTGCATGTAAACGCAGTCGGTGCTTTACTGAATTATTTTGGGAAATCTGCACATCACACTTCATGTGTGTTTATCCATGAATGTTTTTAGAATGATTAATATCAGATCAAGCATCACAAGATGCAACACGATTAAATTAACTTTAACTTAACAAATGCTGATTCTGTAAACAGATGTAACCAACAATCCTTATTGTTGTTAATCCACAGCCTAATACCAGTAAAGAGAGACTGCAGAGCTTTATTGACAGGAAATGCACCAGAACAGCACCAGTATGCTGGTATATGACAATGAAAATATATGACAATGAAAAGGACTGTTTACAATGTAAATATGATTTGCTGTAATAAGTGAAAGTGGAGCACGTTGCTGCAAGCTGGTCTGACTCATCACTCGAGAAAGATCAAGCCACTTTATCCGTGTCCTCACTAATGGAGTGTAGATGCAGGGGGCTATAATGGTTACCAGTATAGCATCCTGGCTTAGAGCCACTTTACCTCTCCTTGACTTTATTATGCCTAATGGTTTTAGCCAGTGCTGTACATGCTGTCAATAAGTCCCTAATGAATCCCTACTGGTAGCTATTAGCCAGTAGCTTGTGCAAGCTTTAGCTATTCAGATTGCAAATGTGGAAATCAGTGAGGAGTTGCTTGTTGGGGTTTGCCAGAGCCCTTGGCGCCTTAACAAAGATAATCAGCTCGTCTGATAACCTCTATCAGTTAATTTTAGACAGCCTTGCTGCGATGCACCAACTGGAGCGATGGCACAAAGTACTTGGAGCAGATCCCAGTGTATTTACCCAGTGCAGTAAAAATGCAGACGTGTACATGTGTGTGGGTTTGTTTGTGTACTATACTATTATCTAACCCATAACTTTCAGGAAAATAGTGTATTTATCTCCACTTGTGTTTATTTTAAGCTATACTTTCTAGTTTCTAGCTTCTGATCAAGATTTTACACCCAAAAACCTGAAATGGTGCATTTATACCACACATCAGTGGTTTCCAATATTTTTTTGCTTGTGACACCCAAAACTTGGATACAGATTTATGTATTAGTACTTGTGTGTTCATCTTTCCTCTCTCATCAATCATCTGACCATCTGATCCATTTGTCTGGTAGCAAATAGAGCGGTAATAAATAAGCCTTAAGATTACCCTATACAATCTTCCTGTTGTGTGTGAGGAAAATTAGTTTGTTCACAATGTTTGGTAAAAGTGAACCTTTTGTCTTGTTCATGATGCAACAGCCTTTGAAAAAATGTGCTTCGACGTGGTTTGAGTAGCAAGATAACACCAGTACATGAAGGCAGCATGTGGACTAGCGGTCGCTGTTTTGATTCCACAAGTAGTCTCTCAAATGCTGCTTCATTTCCACTCATGCTTGTTGTGCCACTATGGTAGGCAAGGTTCTAATGGCATATTTTTCTTGTCCTGATTCCCAGCATTTGTGAGGGATGTCATGTTCCCAAGTGGAGAAACAGACTATGTATTTCCACATTATAACAGCACAATTACAGTTAAATTATTACAGATATCTCACATTGAGTAAAAAAAAATTAAAAACCAGATACCTATCTAACAAATGGATATGCAGGTATTTGGGCCCAGCCCAGTTTACACTGCCTGCTGCTGATTTAAAACTATATTAAAACAGGTATAAAACACTGAAAAACTGGGAAAAGAAAACAAGTCTTTATTTGGTTGTGGATAATCTGCAGACCCTGCGGGGCCCGACCCCTAAATTGGGAACCACTACATTTGTTACATTATAATGAGCACAGTTAAGACACTGCTTTTATCATCGTTACATACTCACATCCAATTTTTCACATCCAACTATTTGGTAGTTGGTACCAATACCACTGAAATTCTAGGATTCTTGATACCACGGGAAAAAATAGCTAATGAGATGAATGTATATGTATATATGTGAGCTTTTTTATTTCATTCCAGCAGGAAGAGTGGGATTTAAAACGAGCAATATTTTGCCAAAAAACTTTCAGCTATTTCATGAAGGCGTAGCAATTTTACTGAAGTGCCCAGCTGCCTGAAATATGATCTATTAGCATAGGTGTAACTGTTAGCTGAAAGAAAACTATGCAGGCTGCTGCACACACAGCACACTAACACACAGACACACAACTAAAGAGTTAAATCGATGAACTAGTGACAGTATGAGCAGTTCACATTATTAGCTGTCAGTTCATTAGCCTAAACAAGCTAACGTTAGCCTTTGTGGACCATAGTGGGTGCAGCATTGCTACATCAGATGCTACATCAGACATCTCAGTTCAATTAGTAGCAGCTAATGTTACTAAAGTGCTTTTTGTTATCGTAGAAAACAAATTTTGGCATTGATTTAGTGACAAGGCAAACAAACGTTCCCCCTGGCGTTAATGAAGTTCTTTGAATCTTGAGTCTAAACTAGGTAACAGTGACTGAAAATAGTTAAATGTTCATTCAATTCATACATTTTTTTGACAGTACATCTGTAGTTAAATGTTGTATTTGGAACGTGGACACTCGTAGTCGAGCATTGTAATAAAGTTGTGTTCATACTTTTATGCAGTATAGTGTAATTTGTGTGTTTAGTGTTGTGCACTGGTCCCTACAGGTGTAGCCAGTGTCGCACTCAGTTTTGTGTTTGCAGGCGTGTGCTGCACTGAGGCGCTTTACACCACGTAGATTTGTCCCCCATTAACCAAATATCCTACTGCTACTGATAAGTTATCTCAAGGCTCCTTCCTGCTGCCAGCTAAACACTATCTGCACTAAGATATTATTAGTCTCTGATGTTGCTACTGTTCACACACGCACACACAAACACACTCAATAAGTCACTTGGACTCTCAGCATATAGCTTTATTTGGCCTTCCTTCTCCCCGCTGGTAATCAGGGGACAGATAATTCTGCAGGAGCCTTTATTAGCGTCACGTTGATAGCTTCTCGAAAACAACTGCTGCCACAGAACAACAACAGTGACACAAACATTATGACCTTTATTTTCAACCACACATCTCATTTAGGAGTCGCTTTTATATTCTGAGCCTGTTGTTGTGCTCGGTGCTGCTGCAGTGTGGGTGGGAAAACACTTTTCTTAGATACGCAAGCCTTAATAAAATAGCTTTGGCTTTTTTCCTGCAGTTTCCTGCGAACCCTCCGTGGGTGGAGCAAGCCACTTACACTGTCAGGGTCAAAGGTTTGATTCCCATTGGAACCACCCGTTCAGTAAGGTAATAAACAAACCTCCAGTAAATAATGGTGTGTTCTGTTTCTCACGTTCTTCGTCATTCTTCATACATTTAGTTATGTTTTTAATAATTCCAAAAAATATTTAATAAAACTGTTGCTTTGTGGGAATTGAAAATGTCCTGGGTTGATAGTTTGTCGAGTTATATTGATTATTCACAATGCTGTGAGTGTAAACAAATGCAAAACCCAAAGTTCATGTTCAAGAGAAAGCAACAGATGGTAGAAGAGCAGAGCAGTGTCAAAAAACCAAAATAATTTGACAGTAAATCAGTTTTTAAATCAAGTCAGTGTTAGGACTGCAACAACATTTATTTTGTAATGATTCATCTATTCATTATTGATTGATTATTTATTGGCTACTTTTTTTTCCAGTTTATCGATTAATTAATTTTCAACTGAACAACTTGAAAAAGCACTAAGGCTAGAAAGCGGTGTCACTGAACTAGCCGTTGGCAGCTACTCTAGAGCGTCGTCCACTGACTTCTTGTCTGAAATATAACGACTGTTCTCAGGCTCTGACACCAGCCAACATTTAGACATTTAGATAAATCCTGATGCTGCTGTCTCGACATGCTGAGGTGGGAGAACCCCAGGATGCAACAATTTGAAAATTTTAGCCAAACTCTCAGTAAATGCACCACAGATTTATAATGAAGTTTCTTCAGACTTAACTTCTAGAAGACACACGCAGGTGAAGTGAGGACACTGGCTGTTGTCTTGTTTCCAGTCAGAGGTCCCACGATGCCTTTCTGTCTCTTCACGGGTCAGAGGAGAAAAGGACACAAAATGGCTTCCATCGCAGTGACAGTACCAGCCTGCACTGAGGGAAATGAGCTCACACACTGCGTGGGTGCACATCATTTGGTTTTAATGCTCTTTCACCCACACATTATGTACACATACACCTTCAGTTACAAACATGCTAAATTAGTTCGTTATTTTAAAGGTGACACACAAAGGTTGTGACATGAGTGGAGAAGTAATGGTGCCTCAGATTGCAAAACGGCGAGGAGGACAAGATAATCAGGTTCCATTCTCTCTTTAGTGTTTAATCTAGGCTGAACTGTCGTCAATTATCAAACCACCTCCTGAACCTGGCCTCGGCACAATGGCTGGTTAATGAGAGCGCAGGTGATTGGAGAGGCATGAATAACAACCACGAGGGCATTCATCACTGATTAGGCTGCGCTTTGCTCCTAGCCACATCACGGAGGTAGCAATAATCACAGTAGAGAACATGCTCAAGGGTATAATGGCTCTCAGAAAATACCTCCAACATTTGACATTTACCATTTGAGCTACCTGTGAAGTTTTCTTCACAGCGGTGTGGCTGAGAACAAGAATGAGGCAATAAAGAAAGAAAGAACAGAAAATAAACATGAATAAGAAAAGTATAATTTATCTTCTCTCCTGAGTCCGTGAACTCTGCAGCCTCAGTGATGTTGACATATGGATATGTTACTGCCTAAACAGACTGTTTATGCTACATATTTCTCCTTCATATGCAGCATGTACATAAAACCACCTCTGTAAACAGACATGATGCATTATTCATACATTTATTGTAGCAGTGTTTGCACCATGATACAACCACGCAGCTTTATATAACGTCTACATGGTCAAAGTTAGAATCCTTTCAGTTTTCAGGAACATACCTTTACTACCACCTGAACAGAGACTGACTGGTCATCTCTTCATTAGGGGCGTAGATAATGAGCAAACTGCACACAAACAGAAGACACTGTTGTACAGTTGTCACATTCACACACGCAATTAATTAATTTAATTAATTCAATTGGAGGCTCTGCTGTTGTATAATTGTATAGACTGACTCTGCGATTGTGATTAGATTAATTGTGCAACACTACTCACCATCCTTCAGCCACCTCCTTGCAACCTGTTTTCCATTAGTAAATGTTGCCTCATTTATTCATTAAATCAGTTGCACTGAAACATAATCATAATATAATAATAACAATGATTGGTTAGTTGCATACAAACATAATTCTATGAGACTGGGTTGGCTTGTGTTTGTTCACACTTCAGTAGAAGAGTCTGTCATTCTTGTGCTGCCTTCACGTACACGTGTGATTGACAAGAACCGATGCAGCATGTTGATATTACTGTCATTTTATCTGACCTATATCTGTCGTACGGCTGCATCACACCTCTGTTTGCCAGTGTTAACACAATATGTACATCTGCTGCTACGTTACATTAAACGCAACAGTCCAAACATGGGATGGCTTTTATTGTGGAGGAGTGACAGGAAGCATAATGTATTAGTACTCACCGTAAGTAATATCTGTATTAGTGCAACGTCACTGACACTGATCTTGAGGATCAGAATTTGTACCTTTTTTTTTTTTTTTCTCTGTTCTGCCTGTATTTGTATGTTTGTGTGTTATTCACTGACCGGGCCTGGTGCCACGTGGCCCCCTCCCTCTAAGCACCTGCACTGGCTCTCAGTTCTGTACAGCATCCACTGTAAAGTCCTTCTCCTTGTCTTCTTATCCCTGCACAGCATGGCCCCTCCCTACATATTCAGTCTTCTCCATCCCTGCCCGCCCCTGCCCATCTGCTCTCCACTCCCCACTGCAGGATCTGCGCCGTGGATGACAGGCTTTTCAGCATTTGCTGGCCCACACCTCTGGAATGTGAAGCCTCGGGGTCTGTGCCAGTGCACATCTGTTGCTTCTTCAAAGGTGCAACTGCAAACATGTCTTTGTGGACCTGCTGCCCTCACACATCCTGCTGTCATCAACTTCTTCCTCCTCCTGTCACACGTTCATTCTTCTTGCAACTTTTACTAACTTTTGTTTAGTTCATTAAACATCATTTATGTATTGTCAACAGGTGGTGTGAGTGACACACACAGATAATCTAAGGAAATAAATATTTAATGAATATTTTAATCTAAAAGAAAACTTTTAATTGGCGTGTCTGCAAATAAGCACCTGTGATAGTGTCAGTATTTAAGATAATTTTCTTTTGAAAGGAGAAGCAGCTGTTGAACACCTCTTGACATGTGTTTTGTGTTGGTTTACAGGTAGAGTGAGCCAGGGTGGGATGTCTTCATTTGGAGGTGAAAAACCTTGAAACAGTAACGTGCTGTGTACGTTTAAGAAGCAGTTTGTGGTAGCATGCGTCCTTGTGTCCAATTGTGACTGACTTTGGTTAAGAAGTCTCCTCCATGCTTGAGAGCAGCTGCATACAAGTCTTTTCTTGTGGCTCTAGCAACATAGTGGCAACATACTGTGTTTTGCACTGAAAATGTCTGTAGCAGTCACAGAGACATCAGAATATAGCTAAATACATGTCTTTCCTCTTTGTTGCTTGCTCAAAATGCTGTCAGATATCACTTGACAACAATTTTTTGCTTCCGAAATCCTTTGCATCACCAAATCTGTAACAAACCGGCAGCGTTAAACCTGTAGGGGAAGTGTCTCCGTCTCCATCTCCTTTTGTTGTCCTTCTCTTTGAAGCTGAAACTTCGATTCTCTTCTGCTTTTGGTTTTGGTCATGTCTTAAGACAGGGCTTGACGTCCACTTTCATTTATGGCTTCTTCTCAGTTTAATTCACACAGCATTTCACACTTTCATGTGTTTGTCTTATCGTTTTAAGCGCTGAGGTAGAAGACACGAAGACATGATTTCTTGCCACGTTCCTGCAGATGGTCTACAAGTCGTGTTGGGTGTTAATTTTAAGTTTGGAGAGACATTTCCACTATTGTCTGTCTGGTGTCGTCTCAATCCCATTTGGATTTGGGGGCGCTCCAGAAAGTGGGATTTGCAAATAAGCAGCATCTGTTAACTAGAAGTCATAAAAAATATCAGATTTTCTGTTCCAAAAAGAGAGATCAGAATAAACCTGGATCAAGTTTGCTGCACTCAAATCATTTAACTTTATTGAAGCCTGCAGCTTTGAGGCAACAGACGCTGTGCACTGTGAGGTGGACATCCAGATAACTGGGACGGAGGTCATTGTTGTTGGTATGACTGGAGTTTGGGCAGAAATGCTCTTTGTGTTATTCACTTCTTGATAATGTGAGTTAAAGTCTGCTATTGTGTATGTTCCTGATTAAATTACAGTACATAATATTGAGAGGCTAAAAACGTCAATGTTTGCATATCTACTGGCACATGAATTAATGTACATCACATACAGCTAATATATGCTGCTGTCCTGTTGTTGTTAATCAATTGTGTGTGTCTGTGTGTGTTGACGACAAACAGGCCAGAGCACCTCCCTCACATGCAGAATTTAATAAGCATTGATTGATGATTACATTTCCGTCTTGGTCTGATTTATCATGAGAGGTGTGCACACACACGCACAAAGTATATCAACACACTGCATGTCAGTGGTGACACACTGATGAAGCTGTGTTCAAACACACACCTTCTTCTAATTAAAACCCTCTGTCCTTCATTAATATTGTTGGTGGTTTGTCTATTTTTGACCTTTGGGCCACGTTTGAATTTCTTCTTCAGTGTGTTGTCACCGGTTGTTGCCTCTATGCTCCAGTGCACATGAAGCCAACAACCAAAATAAAGCCAATCCAGCTCAGAGGGTACTGAGGAGTTGTGGGTTTCAGTCCTGTTGCCAATATGCAATGTGGTTCAAAGGTCTGAGAACACGTGTGTGATATTTAAGCCTGGGAATAAGATTCTTAAAGTAACATTACTGCCGGTGAGCTACAGTCTAGTAGTAACCAGCAGCACAGTACTACTTCAGAGTTGTTTGCGGCTGTTAAATCATGTGAAAAGACTTCATGAAGGCACCAGGAGATGACTGGTGCCACAACCCACTGCCTCACTGAAGACACAGAGCCTTTTAATGCAGTGACCTCAGTGTCAGAGTCTGGGTATCCCAAAAAAGGTTTTTCAGTGGCAACTGGACTTGTTTTAGTTCCTTTCACCTTCCATTCATATTTTAAACATATATAATTAATACACGTTGGAAACCTTTAATATCTTTTTATGCATTTTAGTCACAAGAAGCAGAGTACTCATCTGTTGGATAGAAAGATTCACTGCATCTGCTGGACTGCGAGGTAGTTGAGGGGTCTACAGTTAAACGCATGTTGCGCTTCTTTAATTTAATTTGTGTGCTGCACACTATTGAATATTGAGCTGAAGCAAATCAAATCGTAATATCTGTCACAAAAATCACAATTAGATATTTCCCCCATATCACACACCCCTAAAGATTCAAGATTCAAAAAACTTTAGTAATCCCAGAGGGAAATGGTTTTGTCTTGTTACAGCTGCTCTCAGTTCAAAAGGAAAGAAAAAGACCATTCAATTCACAGAATACACAAATTCACAGAATACACAATACAAAAAACTCAATAAGAACAAAGAAATCTAGAACTGGATGAAATATCAATAGTAGTCCGTGGTGTAATGTAGTGCCAGGAAAAACATAAATATGTCATTAATAATGATTATGATCTTTGTTTGGCTGCAAGTTGATTCACTGAAAAAGCCTCTGATGGGTCAATCAGATCCATCTGAGTTTCATCCTTACAAAGTACATAGCATCACAGACTGCTTCAGTTTGATTTCTGACCTAGAAACAGTGCAGACTCTGAAATCTTTATTATTACTTTTCACGTGAAAACTTTTGTGTCTCAATTCTCAAACTTTGTGGTCTCAGATTTTTGGACCCTACAGTATTTTATTTATATATTTTAAATCACAGAGATAATTTTTATAACCAAATTCCACCATGAAAATCTTTATTTAGAATTTTGCAGCGATCCCACAGCTCAGTGTCCTCGTGTGACTGCAGAAGCAGCGTATCAATCTCCTGGCTGTTGAGCTCCAGTATCTCTGGTCCTGAGGAGAATTTTAAACCCCACACTGGCTGTCACACACTCCTCTGGAGCCTGTTCCCTGCTCCAAGTCTCACAGGTATATGATCAGCCGGCAGCTGGCCGCCGGCTATTAGCCGGCTGTCGGTGCTGCTTCCTCAGAAAGAACTTTAAAGAAACATTCGATGCCAACAGCAATAAGAGTGCTGCCGACTACTGAGTAAGTGCTTCTCTAACACAACGGCGTGCGAGCTTGTGACCAACAGAGGAGTAATATCATTTGCTGTGGTTGTTTGATTGATAAATTGGCTGGTATATGTGAGCTGCTAATGGCTGCTTGTTACCAGAGCTTCATTTTTGTGGTTGCGACACAGAGGAGCTGTGTTTAGGTGCTGATGAGCCTGTGACTCCCACAGTGACCTCATCATCCATGTGTTACCTCCCGCTGAAACGACTGGCGAATCCACTCACGTGATGATTAAGCCTGAAAATGTTTTTTTCTTTTTTGTTGGTGAATTTTTGCTTTCTCCTCATCAATTCATGTTTTCATCTAAATGTGGTTTGTTGTCGACTCCAGGTGCAAGAATCTTTGAGAAATTACCTAAGAAAGGCAAAGAGACGTGATTTCATTACTGTTTGCAGAGAGTAATCCCGTAGATCACATTTCTCACTGCAGTTTGAGGCAGATAAACACTCGTCTGTGCCAGATTACATTCTGAGCGTAACCTTGCCAGCATTGCTGCCTATGGGAGCTGTGACTCCTCTCTCCTGTAAACAAGAGGACTTAAAAGGGATTGTAGTTATCCAGATTAGCTAAATCTGCTGTAGCGAGTCTCTCTCTCTCTCTCCCTCTTTCTCTCTCTGTCTCCGTTTGTCTCTGTGTCCAGCTCACATTTAGCAACTTGTGGTATGTTGCAGAAATGCTTAATCTAATTTAGTTCTGTTTAATATACTTTGGAATTAAACTCTATGATCACATACTGTATATATACACGTCTACACACTCTACATTAGGGGACAGGGTTCCCCAACAGAACCACACTCAGGGTGGGCGGCCATCTGCCTCGAGCGGTTGGAGAACAAAAAGAACAGCAGGCAACAAAAGAACAACAGCAACAAGCAGCAGACAAAACACAGGTTGTTAGTGCCTGTAAATGCACACTGGAATCATACAGCTCCCAGACCGAGGATACCTGCAGAGAGAGGGAGAGAGAGGATGAAGCACAGGCACGTTATAGATGATGGTTGTGTTGGCTGAAATCTAGCAAATCTTCCTGGTATTATAGGACAGTTATGTTATTTTACAAGCTCTTGTGGTTTGGTTGGTATAACACTGTGTTCTCCTCTGTCATTATAGAGATTGTGAACATGGTTTGAAAACCAATCTGATAAGTCCAGCACAGCCAGGATGGTTTGTTCAACCAAAAATAGCCGTGTGTGCTTCATTTAGTCTGACATACAGCTCATTGTTAGTGCAGGCAGGCCGTCATTGGCTCTTCCATCAACTGTTTGGCTATGGGACGATAAGTAACCTGCGTTTATGTTCATACAGGGAAACACGGTGTCCTTCCTCCACCCCAGGCTTGTTGAACAAGAAATGTTAAAGCCTTTAGTGTCTCTGGGGGGAGGTATTTAAGTCTGATAAATGTCCCCAAGTGAGTGAGTGTGAGTTCAGCCTGGAGAACTTTAAAAAAGTTTTTTAAAAAGTCACGGGGTGTGGAGCTGACCAGTCCTCTGGAGCGGCTCCATTAGCCACCAACAGATTTCAACAATGAAGTAGATGACAATATCTCTGGGGGCTGCGGTAAAGCTACAGTGGCCCTTAAGTTCTGAAATTCTGGTCAAGTTCCAGAGTAACAGTGAATTGCTTCTGGTCACCATAATGTCTATAAATCTCAATCCTGATTTTGCTTATGTATCTGTGCAGTTGAGCTCCGCTATTGTCTGACAAGGACTGAAAACATCAGTGAGCCACAGCGCTGCACTGGGTGACATGTTTCTCCCTCATGTAAACTGTGACTTGAGCTAACTGGTTGAAAAGAGTAAAAGTATAGAAAATGATTGGATTTATCCTTTAAACCTTTACGTTGTGCAGCCAGGTTCTTGAGTTTGAACCCAGAAGTAGCTCTGACTTTATAACTGGAGTAAAAACATTTTGTTTTTCTTTGTTTAGGCCTTGAAAAGTCATTTTTTATGAGCCAACACGAATCGTGCCATTTTTCTCTCCTGCCATCTGCTTTATGTTTCCTCTCCTTCCACCCAAGAATGAAACCTGTTCGGATTTAAAGAAGATAAAGCTCTTTGTGTTTGCTGAGCCACGCTGGAAATGTGGAATTTTAAAGCGTGAAAGTGAATTTGAACAAAGATGGATTTTACCCAGTTTAATAATTCAGTTCCCTCCTTAAACCACAGCCAACAACAACCCTTCTGGCCAAACTGGGACTCAGTGCTTCAGCATTCCAAGCAACATTTCACCCAGAACTACATCGACTACCAAACCATAATTAGCCACCGTTCCCACCAAAATAAGACAATTCAGTGGAGGAAGCTGCGATGGTGGCATTGTTCTCTGCCAGGGCACGCTCATGTAGAGTGGCCCAGGCTTAAGCAGTCAAGCTGCTAAACAGGGATTGGGGGAAAGTCTAAGAGGATTGGCTGTAAGTGACCTCCAGATCGCTGCCTTCGGTGTGTGGCGACATGAAGAGCTGTAACTACAACATGGCTTAGTTCATAATGAGAAAGAAGGATAAACACAGACGGACTGGAAGGCAGGAGACCAAATGTTCAGCTACTAGTCGATTTGTTTTATGGCATAATGAGAGACGGACTAAAATAAAACGTTGGATAGTAAAAGATAGAAGCAGGAAAAGCACCGCAGCATGTTTCGTGCAGTATCTGCGTGTGTTTAATCAAAGAGAGATAAGGGTGTGCAAGAAAATCTGTCATCTGTTTTGAATAGCTGTGTGTGTTCAAGCATGCAAACACACATCAGCAAGTGCAAAATAACAATGGAAGTCAACTAGCCATCAACCCCCACCTGTAAAATGGAGCCGTGTGTGTGTCTGTGTGTGTGCTGCTGACGGCGGTCGCCTGTGGCACAGTGCCAATCACTCCTCACTTCACAATTACAAAGAGCAGAGGGCTGCAGGTAATCACCATTGATCACTGCACACAGACACACAGACACACACACGCTCAGATACAGGCGGGGTCCACTACCATTGATCCACCCAACCCAGCCTCCGGGGGAAGATGATGTGTGTGTGACAGTGAAAGGAGATACAATAGAGACACAAAACCAGACGTGGGGAGCGTGAGGAGGGACGTGACGACAAAGAGACTCACTCAAAACAAGATTAAATGGATGCAAATGACGGGAAAAGTAGTGAAATGCCTCAACAGTGTTTCTGTCTACTGTGAGTTAGTTGTTGTTACTTGTCAACGCACTCGTTCAATCAGAGAGTGTATATGTGTGTGTAGCATGTGAGTCTGTGTGCGTTATCTGTTCACGTATTGAGTGTCACTGCTGCGACAAGCCCATTGATCGGAGTCCTGTGTGTGTGTGTGCGCGCGTGATGCTCGGATATCGTTTTTCAGGAGTGGAGAATGGTGGGAGCTGTGGTCATCAGTGACTCTGTGTTTTCAATATGTCACTACTGAATTTCAGTGTAATGTCAGCTCTGCCTCAAGGTACAGAGAGAAAGATTCATCACAAGGTAGAGTTCTACTTCCTGAGGCTCAACGTGGCAAAGGTCAACTAAGGTCATCATCACGTTGACGATGCTACCGGGCGCTTATATTAATGTGTGTTTTCCTATGAATAATATACATATGAATTCTGTTCAGCTTTAATATGGTGTATGACATTTAGTGTTTAGTATGGATTTTCTCTTGGACATTTAATATTCACCACTAAATAAGCAACAAACAAATCTTTTCTTTGGTGCAAAACTAGTTATAAAATACAAATTGGGGATAAAATTCATAAATATAGACGTCAGATCTGACTAACGGTAACTAAACAATCCAGATCTCAGATCTTCAGTTCAGATGTTGCTAAATTCTGACCGGTGCATGAAAGAAAGTGGTTCCGCCCACTTCAAACCAGACAGAAGAGACACAAAAAAATGCTGCAAAATTGCTTCATTTTGATTTCAGATAAAGGATCTTAATTATTTCGTCTGCATTTTACACAGCAGAACTATTTGTTTTTAACTGAGAGATTTAGCATGTTTAAAGCATATTTTAAAGAATTTTCTAAGCTACAATTAAGTTGTTTAGAGTCTGATCCCTTCTTGTGTTTTGTCTCAACCTGCTCGTGTTGTAGCTTCTCTCTAAAATAATTTGGTCACAACAGAGAGTGACTCTGAATTCAGACACTGGGGTTTCTAAAATGCGCTGATCTAAAGCTGGTGTCGGTACTCAGCCCAAGATTGTCTGTGAGACAAGATGCTTCACTGCTGCACAACCTCGTGTGAACTGTGATATTCAATAAAGGCTATTTTATTCTATTCTATATTCATATGATGATATAGTTCCAGAAAATTCAGAGGAGTGAGATGTCTTGTCTTTAAAATATTGCGTCATGGTTTAGAAGTCGGTTCAGGGGATCGTACACAGGGTCGTAGGATGGGACCATTAACAAGGAGCTGACTGAGAAAATAATTTATTCCTTTTGCGGTGCAGGGTTTGGCTCTGGGTGCTTTCAAAACAAAAGCCCCTTTTACACTGCACGTTCAAGTTGGGTTTACTGTGCCAATACGCCACCTCGCTGTGCTGTATAAGACTGTATGAGACTTTCTAAGGACCACTACGACGTGCAAGTGGTTGGATGAAGGCAGCAGAAGAAGGTGGTCAGTTTCTTTGGTGACAGCCCAACCAGTCATGTTTTATTATGGTAAACCAGACCCCAGTCTTACTCCAGCTCTAACTTTATCCAGCAACTTCTTCCTACTCCACAGCTGCACATTGTAACAGTCTGAGAGTTTCTCTGTTTCTCCTCCAGCTCCTCAACACCCACACGTCGAGTCTGTGACCAGAATCCTTTATGCTCATCTGTACTCGACGTGTCTCAACAGTGTTGGGATCCAGATCATGTCTTAAATATGCAAAAGTAGCAAAAGCACATCACTGTTCATCCTCCAGTAAAGTTTTAAAGTTTATCCGACGGACATACGCCATGTCAGACGTCACATTAAGTGCCACGCTGCTAATACCGGTGCTGGTAGCTGTGTGAAATGAACACTGGAGCTTCTTTAGGGCTGCTCAAAGAAGGGGCCACCTTTTCTCCAGTATGACGTGTATCTGCGAGAAGAGAAGGTGTTACGATAACCTACACTCTGTACTGTCCCTGAAAGCCTCAC
Organism: Sandelia bainsii; assembly: GCA_032362345.1. NCBI lineage: Eukaryota > Metazoa > Chordata > Actinopteri > Anabantiformes > Anabantidae > Sandelia > Sandelia bainsii. The sequence continues at coordinate 26,810,277 of JAUMHL010000025.1, read as the reverse complement.
CAAAGCTGCTGTTGACAGCTCACGCTACACCTGCAGTATAACCTTCTTAAGGTAAAGCCCACATACAAAGCAAGTGATAGGACCTGTTAATGACAAATATGTGATTGGTGGCTGGGGTGTTGTGACTTAGTCAATATATATATATATATATATATAAACCAACATATTCAGCTTTGTTTTGATGCCAAGATGTGTTTGTTTTCTTGGTTTTTGCTCAGTTTTGATGTTTATATCTGTTCTTGTATCAAAGAGGGAAACCAAAATTGTGTGGGTGATCCACTGGATGTGTTGTTTTTTTCTTAAAGAAGAGACAATTATGTGAGTGCAGAGGTGATGACATTCTGAATATCTGTTCAGATTCTGCAGCGAATGGTGACAAACCACCATGTGTCTAAAATCAATCCTTAATTCACTTCTCCAACCATGTTTGCTCAACACAATGTAATCTGCATCTGTTCTGAAGGATGGATTTAATTTTCAGGTGTGTGTGTGTGTGCAGCATCTGTGCAGGTGTGTATCTGTCTGTACATAATAGAACGTAAGACATGCACATTTTTAAGCACATTAGGGTGACATGCAGTAGATAATAGATGTTATTATCTCTCACACTCTCTGTTTGTGAAAGGCAACAGAAAACATACTCTACTCTAATTTCCATGGTGGAGACAGTGCTGGGAGGCCAGGCGGGCAAATTCCAAGCACCACTTGTTGAAAAGTAAGGTTGCTAATGGAAAACTGATGATGTCTTCCGCTCCTACACACACAGGCCCTTAAATGGCACCTTACCTCTCAACAGTAATCTCTTCCCATGTGTCTGAGCCTCAGAAATCCAGCACAAACACAAAATAGCACTGACTCACAGGAGCTTTTGTCTTCCTCAGCCGGGCAGGTTGTATCATGAAGCCTCTTAAGGAGCCAGTTCCGCCTCCGTTTACTTCCCGTGGGCATTTGTTTGAATGTATGGGTCATTTAGCTCACTCCCTAATTCTGGAAAGTCCCCGTGTGAGTGTGTTGACGGGAACGGAGCGAAGAAGTCAACACACACTCTTGGCCTGTATGGAAATAATCCTTTTATTCATTGCGTTCTGTGGTGCATTAAATTAAATACTTTTAGCTATTAAAGTACTAAATTCTAAATTCTTGTACATGTAAATATCATTTGCATTAATGCTGTGAACGAGCAGCAACTTGTTATTCTCCTTCTGCCCTGCTGCAGCCCACGCCTCAACAGCTCAGGATATTGTTCTCCCTTTCTCCCAGAGATGGAAGGTAGACGAGCGTATACAGCGCTTAATCTGCATGCACATGTGCACACACTATCCACAGACTGTGGGATAGGCTTCCTGCTCCTATGTTGCACAGCCTAAGTAAGAATGAACCTAACCACAGGCACAACCCTGCCTCTTGTTTAAGTGTCTGCTGGAAGTAGCTGTGTAAAGAGAGGATCCATAAAAAGAGGCATTCTGCTTTAAAGCTGAATTAGGCAATTTCACACTTTCCTGGCTGCAGTGAGAAGAGGTGACGGAAACTGGCTGACTTCAGTTCACATTACTCCTAACTTCATGTGCACTTGTTTACTAACCTGAGTCAGTCCCAAATTCAGGTGTACGTGAAGTTTTACACCTGCGCAGGTTGATTAGTACAGAACGTGTTAACGAGAAGATCTTATCACTGAAGTCATTCATAAAAACTGAGAGAAAGAGTCTGAATTAATAATTCACATCAGTGAACAGATGAACCCTGGTTTATGAAGTTTCCATTTTCTTACTGAAGGGATTTTTCTCCTCTGTCTTTATGATATTCTTATCTAAAAATACCACCAGTGTTTTATGCCTGCAGCGAAGCGTTTCAGACCAGACTTTATTGTCTGTCTTCATTGTAATTGGGTCGCGAGTTATTAGTTTCTACATGAACTCTGTGCTTTAGGCTGAGAGATGCCGTCCAGGCAGCGGAGGGTTTTCTGAGCCATTGCTCCCCCCTTTTTTTTTTGTTAAAGCTTAATTTGTTTGTTTTCATCACAGCGAAAACACAACAGATACATTAACCTGCAAAGCGGTGATATCGATTGCATGGTGTGGTCACCTCCACCTACGTTCTAACAGATCGGTTCCAGCATCATTTCACTCAGAACCTCTCAGAGTGACACAGACACATAAAAGTCACTTTATACTTTGTTTCTGCAGTTAGTGAGCAAAAAAGTTTTCACTGTTAAACTTTCAACACTACAACCTCTTGAGGCTTTTACCTAATTAACTTTAAACTACTCGCTAAAAGACAACAAATTGTGTACATTAAACTACGTACAATCAGCCTTATTACTGAACCGTCCTGCAGTATTTGAGTGATCATTGCAGGTCTCTTTTTTTCAAGCACAAGAATGGTGCAAAGATAGTTAGCTTTTCCCCCTTGTCTGTTGGTTTGGCTCGCTCTCGCTTTCCATTTTCACAATTGGTGAATCGTTTCTGCTGGCAGTTTGTCCCACATTTGAATTTTTTTTACAAATATTCACGAAGAATGTGAGGCACTCTCTAAAATCACAAGCCAAAAGGCAAACTGCCCTGCGTGGCACCTGCACTACACGCCGCGCCCGGTCAAGAATCTCACCTCATTAACTTCAGCACCTAATGACAGACCACAAGTTAGGATCAGTTTCATCGCCTGTGTCACTATTATTTTCCCAAAGAACTGTCCCTCTCTGTCTAGGTGATCAATGTGCGTCCTAAAGTACCCAAGGCAGACGTCTTCTGTTTTCACATTCCTGCAGCCAATATTGCCTGAGGGGGGTGATTTTAGATAGGACCCCTCCTCACTGGGAACAATGGATCAATGGCGTGACTTTGCATGTTCCTCAGTTATTCTCTGAATACCTTCAGTGACCTGGTCTCTGTGTGGCCTGAGGACAGAGAGGTGGATAGAGACAGAGAAAAGACAGCAATAGAAATCTATAAACACACGTCTGTGCATGTGCAGATTGTATATTTATACTGTTCATCTTCACATGCACAACATGGTTGCTCATCACTATGTAAGAGTGAAGAGAGAAAGGAGACACTCTGGTCGTGTTTATACACACACACACACTAAAGACTGGGCTGTTATTAGGTTAGGGACCTGGGGGCCCATTGCATATACAAATGGTTATTGATCATGCAACAGGTGTTAAAAAGTGTGTTTGTGCATTCTTGTGTGTGGGAATCCTGTTTATGTATCTGTGTACAAACCGGAATGCCTCCAGTAATGTCTTGTGTGTTTGTGTGTCTGCCTGTGTGCAGAGTTGCCTTGGTGAGTGTGTTTATGTGCACACTCAGAGCTGGGGAAGAGGGTGGGGGGGCATTAACCAGTGACATTTATTGTCTCATCTGTCAAACCCTGCTTGCTCTCTGGGTCTCTAATTTGCTAATTAAGTCGCAAGACTCCTGTTTGTTTCAAAGACCGGTCTCAAGATACTTATCTGTGTTACAAGGCAAATCCCTGACGGGCTGGTATGATATGTTTATCACAGCAGAGTCTGGCATTTTTTACATGTCTGAGCAAAGATGTAGTGCCACAGAAACCAGGCGGCTTAATGTGATACTTATCTTGGTGATAGGAGGAGTGGTGTGTGAATAACTGAAACATAAACTGTATTTTCAGAAGATGACTCAGTTTATTTACCAGGAAAATCCACAAACTGGTTTTGGTGTAAAATACTGTAGCACTGATATCCATAGCTCCTGACAAGCAAGGACAAGGACAGCTGACATATGAGCCTTGGTTTACCTTGATGAAGAATATCAGAGCTTATTTACTGTTAGTTTCCTGAATGGCTCATCTGTGTTATAGGTCTGTGGGTCTGCTGCCAGTTACTGCACTGAAACACAAAACGTCCCTGCTCCAGTTTTAATCGGCGTCATGCTTTTGAGTCAGTTTAAACATCAGCTGTTAATGTCACAGCGTTCTTTCAGTGAATGCCCCAAAAACAACAAGCTAATGTGATAAAAGATAAATGTAGAGAGCTAAAGTCATTACATAGCATCTGGACTAGCATCTGGTCCATTAGCATCAGCAACTCAATGCGATCCCCCATTAAGATTTTCATGCATTGGTCTTTGTAAACAAATGAAGCGTGTTCCTCTGGATTTCTTTCCATATTCTAAAACAAATTTCCAACCACAACATTACCAAGCTATTAGAAGCTCTACCCTTTGTGATTTGAAGAAGGTTGATCAGTGATTTCGTTTTTAGTCGCTGGAAAACTACAACCTCCGGGAAATAAAACTACGAGTGCGGCAGAGTGGGTATTTATACTTTTGTAGCTGCGACCTCTGCTCTTTAAAAACTCTCTGTCCTGATGTTATATTCAGACGTGTCTAAACTCACCAGCGACCTGTCGACTCGGTCATGGACTCCACCTCTGTAACATTTAGCCTCTGAATGCCTACGACTCATGGGAAATGGTGTTTGGACACAAGACACTGCCCCCCCACAGCCATCATCTTCTGCAGATGTCCAACCAACAATTTTCCCACGTGGTGGACGCCAATTCCTCTGGGTGCCGCCATCTTGTCAACCTGTTAGCTACCTGCTTTGCTCCCCTGCTGTCGGTCATTTTGTCCACCTCTCCGACCATCTTGTTCACCTGCCTCCAGTGATCTGGTTCATCTGTTCTCTACCTACACTGTGTACCCACCAACTCCTGCAGTCATCTATTTCTGCCCTTCTCTCCTCTGGAATCCCCTCAGCCTCATCTCCACCATCTACACAGTAAGAACCATCGTTTGCAATACTTACCTCAACCCCTACCTGGGCCAAAAAAAGGGCCCAGGCAAAACAGAAATTACATAATTTTACATGATCTTACATAATTAAACAGAAATTATATAATTTAGCTGCATTTGGACTTGTTAATCTCATTTGTGAAAACAAAGTTTTACCTGCAAATATGCATTTATGAATTTCAAATTTAGCTCATTAGATATATACAGTTACAGTTGATAGTTCAAAATCTTTGTCTATTAATAAGACAGAGCTTCTCTTTGAACTCAGGCGAGCAGATTGTGTCATCAGGTATTCCTTCATTAGTGCTCTTGTTACGAAACACCATCGACCAAAATTAATGTGTCAACGCTTTACTTTCCAGTCACGACTGGCTTCATCCAATAAGACAAATCCCCGCTAAGCTACATCTTTGTTAATGATAGTGTATCGTGGCTGAAGAAGCTGCACTGTGTGAAGAAATGTGTAAATCTAAATCCAAATCGTCAGTCAGCTGGTTTATTGAAAACGTCAAATAGAGTTTGAGATGTCTGGTCGTACGTAATGATCTTCTATCTCAAAAAGAGGAAAAAGCCTGTTTTTTTTCTCTGTAGTATTTCAGAAGGCATGAGTGATTTTTGAAATGACTACAGAAGCCAAGAGGGCTCACTGTGATACCTCCAGGCCTACTCCAGTCAGAACATCAGACTTATCTTCCACCACAGGCTGAAAACTCATCTCTTCGAGAAGTGCCTCACGTCCCCTTGTCCCCACTGAATCATATCCCCTCTCCCATATCTGCCTCCTCTACTGGCTATAATATGCTCTTATCTCAAATTTTACACAATCCTTTCTCCCTGTCCTCTTGGCTTTCATTTCTCTTATTTCACTTTTAAGCACCCCTCTCTCACATGGTAATTCTCAGGTCACTGTAATATCATCAGGACACAATGCTTCAAACTTTGCATTTTCTATCAAATTGCCAAGTTATGTTTTTCATGATGTATTTTCAGTTTTCAAGTCAGCCATCATTTTACTCCTGTGATTTGTTTTACTTAATACAACTACACAATCACTGATTACTGCAGTTATAATCTCCCTAAATAAACACAATTATCCCACAAATGAATAATGAATCAGATATACACCAACCTGCTGCCAGTCAACAGAATCATTTAAATTAGCTGAATCCAGCATGTGGATGATGTTTTGAAAATCCTGTAGCTGAGGGCAACTTGTTTGGAGCATGAGAACAAAAGGCTTCCACCTACAGACCTTTATAATTCATATCCAGTGTCTGCAGCTGTACGGTGGATATGTGCAGTGCTAATGACAACTTTATTACTCATTCAGGGTGTGTGAACTGCATAATACTGTAGTTCCAGAAAATCTTATAAAGTGAGACATCTTCACTGTAGACGACCACATCATGTCAGTTTCAGAAGTCCCATCAATAATTTATGTTTATAAGTCATATTAAATACGTATTGGTGAGAATGTGTCAAACGTCCGAGAACTGTGTAGTACTGAACTGAGTACTGAGTAAGACTTGTAAACAGTTTTTTGTCATTTCTGTGATCAGGAATTTTCGGGCGGGGCAAAAAGGAAGCTCAATGATGCATTGGAGCCACTGAACTAAACTAAAGCTAGGACTTCTGAAGACCCCATTCAAAATCCTCTTGAGATTTCTACATCACTAATAACTAAAACTCCAACCCTGGAACACAGTATGCCATATAATGTACCTGGTGTGTCAAGATAAGTACAGTATTGTTTATCCAATATTTACTTTAATGCTGCCTCACAACTGTACATTGATGCTGCTATGTGGTTTTGGTATCTTGTCTGATACCTCAACGCCATGTGGCCAGGAGGAAACAGGAAACGACCCACCAATCCTGGGGTTCACGGACGACTGCCCTGCCAACTTTTCTACAGTCGCCTCATTTCCCCTGAGCTCCAGGCGTTCACAGGTTAAATGTCACGGTTCAGCAAGAGGCGAGTTCACGTGTGACTCAACGGGCGGCAGAGAGTTCAGCCACGTCTGTAGTAACAGCAGGACAGAGAGGACTGGATGCTGCTGATGTTTTTAAGATAACAGAGATCACAGCTACAGCCAGAACGCTGAAATAATGACTTTAGAAGAGAGAGTTTTACTGATGGAGAACAAACCATGTTGCAATGCTAAATACCTGCTCTGTCGCTCTCAGCAGCTTCACCAGACACACACCCAGTGTTTCAGAGCAGAGAGTGCTGCTTACTTTATCACGAGTTTGAAACCATATTTTACACACTTGGTTAATAAGTAATAAATGAGTAATATAAATGAGTATCAGGTTGGACTGTCCAGGGTGTTCCCCTAATGGATGAATGAATGACTTTTGCAACATTTCCTCCATCCTCCCCCATGCAGCTTTCCCTCAGGCTCACACTAGAGATCGTCACAGGTCTAAAAGACAGACTCGTGGAAAACCTACCTGAACCAGACAAGAATAAATTAATTTCCAATAAAGAGAGACCTGATCCAATGGGGACCTGAGAACAGCCGGAGCTGACCCGAGTAGACCTGAACAGAGAGAGAACGTCAACGCCAGCAGCAGAACGATCCACTATCAGTTAATTAGATAAATTAACACGTAGCTAAGGTGGAAACGAGCGCCAATAAAATTCAGTATATTCTGAGAACGAGTGTAAAATGAGAGAAACTCCAACTGTTCGTTCATGTTCCAGAGACAATGTGTATAGTGTATAAATACTTGAAAGTCCTTTTCCCACCTTGTGCTCCAATAACAAAACCAAATATTACCTAATGAATGATAGTAGCACAGTGTCATGGTCCAAACCTGCCAATCAGTCAGAATATATTATTATTTTTGGTGGTTCTGAGCCTCTGTGCTCTCCATTACAACTGAGGTATGTACAACTTGCTATTGTATTTTTTTCTTACATAACGGCTGTTTACTTCAGTACTGAATATTTTAAATTCTCCTAAAGAAAATCAGTACATGGGTCATTCTGTATAACCCTGATATAGTCTGAAACCTCTACAGATTCTTTCCTTTACTGTGGCTCCTAAGACATTTAACTTCTTGCTAATGCCGCGGGATTAAGATTTTGAACATCTTAAGTGAAACTAAGTGAAATTTTCTGATCACAGTACAGAATGATTTAATTTTACACATAGATGACAAATATGGTCACAGCTGTAGCCCATGAGCAGGACACGTGAAGAAAGATAAAGCACCCCTGTGTCGTGACACATTAATGAGCATGTGTAGATCGTGAATGCGTAAGTGTGTATTATTTGCATGCAGCCACTGACACAGATGCATTGAAAACACACATAAAACCGTGCAGTAGCAAAACTATATTCCAAACCAAAAATTGCACAATGCAGCTAAAAATCAATGAAACCTAAACAATAGAGCCACAAAAAATAGAGACGTGTTCACACAAACACACATCCCCCGTCTTTACGGAGCATCTCCGTCACATTAGGCCTTCTCTGTTTCTCTGCCCCATTTCTTTCTGCTAGCACTGAGATGAAATATTAACAATGAGGGCGGCACCCTAACCCACATACTGTATCATGCACTAACAGTTTAACTGACTGCTTTAATAGGCGCAGAAACAGAAAACATACAAACTCACACCAAGGACATGCACTCATTCTATCATACACACGTACGTGCAGTAGCCTTAACAAAATTCAAACATTTCTAAAAACAGAATAATGTTCGTAGATGCACAGTCATGGGAATAAGTGCAGAAAAAGTCAAGAATGCACTGGGTTCATACACTGCAGATACCACGACCCATCCCACATACAAGCTGGCTTCATCGACATATACGACATATACGATGAGTTGTCATATCAGCGTAGCAGTTTGTCTTTCTTGTAGATTGATTGAGTACAGTGCAAAGTTTTCTTATCACATGCTCATCAGTTAATCTGACACGCTCTGAATACCTGCCATTCAATAATCAATTTACTTGCTATCTCTCAAATTACACTGTCGCTGCTTCTCCTGCTTTCTCTCCCTGAACATCTGCCATTCAGTAACTAGTCACTGTCTACAGTTTTTCATATCTTTACACATTTAAAATCCATCTTCTGTCCCTGCCTTTCCCTGGGGGACAATTACGCTATTTAAAATATAACAAGAATTTATAGGAAACACATTTTCCAGAAAGTGGGGAGCACTCATTAGAAATGTGAGAGGAGTGAGACGGAGAGTGGTGGTGCTGGTGGGGGAGCAAATAGGATTTAAAGCCTAGCTAAAGAGGAAGGCTCTCCTGGAGAAGGGAGTTGTCACTTTTCATTAGATACAGTCACTCGGACGAGGTCCTAGCTCGCATGGTGCCTTCCCTGCATTCATACTGGGAGATGAAGGGCTGAACACATTTACCTTCTTTTCCACCTCAGTGTATGGGTGCATGTGTACGGTGTGCTTGTATGTGGCATTTGGGTAAGAAACATCCAATCATCAAGCTTAAAATGCAGTGCACTCAATCTTCTGCTTTAGGTCAAATAGAAGATTGTTTTTGTAGAAACAGTTTACATTCACTGCAAATGTGTAAACTCTTATGCCCAGTGTTCAGTGCTAATGCTGGAAATAATGTGGCCTATATACTCTGAGGTGAAAATGGAGGACGGGGTTATACTAGAAAAGAATTAAGTTTGAAGTGTGACTTTTTCCACTTCCACACTGTAAGATGGAGTGAAATGCTGGCTTCAATACAGGAGTAACAGGGCACACTTTCAAATGGTCTCTCATTAAAAGCTGTTGTTTTGTAGGCATAATAGTTATGTAAAGACTGAAAAAGCTTGAGAGAGACGTTCAAACCCTGTTTACTTTTTGACCAATGCACAGCTAAAGGCGTCTGCTTACTGTGAGTTTTCAACAATATTCTGTTTACTGCAGCTACATGGTGCGACTTGGATCTAAGAAACTTATGTACAACCTCAGCTTTCATGTACAGAGCTCTGAAAATATTTGCCTTCTTTCTGATTATTTAATTTTTTGCATATTTGTCCCACTTAAATGATTCCGATCATCAAACTAATTTTAATATTCCACAAAGAGAACCAGAGTAAATGCAGAATGCAGCTTTTAAATGATGAGTTCATTTATTAAGTGAAAATGAGCATGAGCATTTTGAGCATGAACGGCCTGTTTAAGGTCATGTCACAGCAGCTCAATTGGATTTAAGTGCAGACTTTGACTAGGCCACTAAAAAGCCTTAATTATGCAATTATGCTATTGCTGGTGTGTTTTGTATCATTGTCCTGCTGCATAACCCAAGTGCCCTGGAGCTTGAGGTCACAAACTGATGGTCCGACATGTCGGTAGAGAGCAGAATTCATGGTTCCATCATTTATGGCAAGTCGTCCAGGTCCTGAAGCTGCAAAGCAGCCCCAGACCATCACACTACCACCACCATGTTTTACTTAGTTGAAAGTTGCATTGGATAAAAGTGTCTGATAAGTGACCAAATGTAAAAACTGAGCAGTTCCCTCAATTTGTCTGGGCCTGGTTCTGTTTCGGATTCAGAGAATTTCCTCTTCTTTCCTCTTTTTGTTGGGTAATTCTCTAATTTTATGTCTTTAACTTACTATGTAAGTGTAAGTGCCTTGAGATGTCTTTTGTTGTGTTTTGGTACTAGAATGTCTGCTCATGTTGGGATCATGGTATATAGAACCACATAAGCTAGTGGATAAAAACACGACCCAGAAATCACTTAAAACTGATGTATGTATTTGTGTTTTTGGCAGGTTGTAGTAGTATTATACCTTTTCTCTCGGTCTCACCTCTCTCCAGCTCACACACTTTATCTGTCAACCTCAATATCACTTTTAGCTCTTTTCTCCTTCCCTCCCTCCCACACTAGCTCTCCTCTGTCTCTTCTCGGCTCTCCAGTCTCCCTCCACGGCGTCGATTTACTCCTGCGTCGCCTCTCATCGATGCTTCTGTCATGTACCGTCATGAATATTGAAACACCACCTCCCTCTGTAAAGCCTGGCCTGTCTGAAGACGTTAAGAGCAGTGAATACGTCCTCCAGCAGCTAGCCTCTGCTTGGTGCTAAGATGTCTGAGTGGTGCACTGAGGGGGAGTCGCCTGGTAGTCCATTATGTTGTGTACAGGTGGGGTTTCCACTTTGAGAAGAGTGCCAGATCACAACAGAAATAATTTCAGGTTAGCTTTCCTATAGAACATGTCTATACATTGTCATTTTATTAAACTAACTCAACAGCCTTAATGTTATTTATCTTATTTACCCAACATGTCATTTCTGTCTCTACATGATCATACGTTTACAGTTCTCCTCTGTTCTCTGTATAGCGCACAGCGGGTTCCTCTGTATCCACACTGATGCGCGTACAGACACGTGCGCGCGCACACACACAGGTGAGCACGCTCTCACCAGCAGACAAAGAGCGCGCGTCGGAAAATATGTCGCGTCAACCACCTGAAAAGCAACAAGAATATCTGCTTCTTTTCATCGCTCCCAGGGTGGTGAACAAAATCTGTCAATTTGTCATTAAATCAACAACGCTGTGAACCTAAGAGAAGCACTAGCAAATGCTTCTACAAGTGACGTCTGACTGGAAAAAGTGGAGCTTTTTCAGTTTTACCTGAGGATGTGGAGGGTGCCGATCTTAGTTTCATACATTCCTGGTGCTCCACAGTATGTTTGCAGCTAACGTTGTGCAGCAAATTGCTTGTGTTGCCACCTCTGGTGACAACTTTAGCTCGTCAGCATTTGCAGTAAATAGTTGTTTGGTCCACGTCCAACCAACAGACAAGCAAAAGTCCTTCCGTGTCGTCATGTTCAGCTTCATCGTCTGCTACAGCTTCTCTGTTCATTTTCACCGCTCAGTACCTCCACTAACGCAGGCATGCGTGTTTAGCGGTGTAGCAGTGAAAAAGGTCCCCCCTACTTTACTTTACTTATGTAAACAGTTTCCCGCTGCGCTACGCTCTGAACGTTGTTTAGGGTATTTAAACCGGTATTACGGTATAAGAAAAATCCATATCATAACAAAGATAAAAAACTGTTTTCGGTATGAACCGGTATACCGCCCAGCACTAATAATTATTAGTTTCTCTGTTAATTGGACCACAAAAAATGTGTCTTAGTTTAACGTTGTTTTAATGTGTTTGTCAAAATTGTCTAACATTGTAACCGTTATGACCTATAAATATGATGTCTGACAAAAAATTCACATTTCCATATTTATTCCTTTGGACATACGACATAGTCTACTAATGTTAGCATGTGAACACTGGAAATGTGAACGGTGTTAAAGAGATGTCCCCGTGTTTTATCATTCCTGGGACTCCTCAGAAGACAGCTCCTTTGGTTCTGATGACTCATATGGGTCTTGATGGGCTGTCACATTTCATAGGTATAAAACTATGAACTGTGATTGAGCCTAAGAACTAAAATGCATTTGGATTCACTGGATGATGTCCAGTCAAAGTAGCTATTGAAAACAATTCTCCTCACATTTATTTCAACTAACTATGAAGTCAGTTCACTATTTTTTTAGCCATGTCGGTGGCATAGCTCAGCAATTTGGTCTGGACTGAACATTCATAGTTTCTAAAGAATCAGTAGCACTGACGTTTTGATCCCAGATTTGTCCTTTAGCACCACAATAAATTTTAGTTTATACAGCTTATCTGATAACTGTTAAGCTATAAATAATAAAATATTATCAATCAAAATAAGAAGTAAAATTCCTCCAAGTACTGTTTAAATCCAGTAATGAGATTTGGCCAAGACTACATCACCACAATTCACTCCAGTCCAGCATCTTCTCTCATCCATCCAACCACAGCCTCAGTTTCCGCCACCTGTTCTCTCTAGCTTCTTTTGCTCATCTCACAGGCAACACCAGCTCCACCTCCCATCAGATGACTGTAGACTCCCCACAGCGGCCGCCTGGAGAGCACACTACCAGAACCTGTTCCAGTCTTGGACCACATGAGGTGAGACCGGCTCTGCGGCAAAACGGACAGTGCAACCGTTTCATATGTTGCTCATGGACCATGAATTTTGAACTGAACATAGAGTTTATACTGATGCAGCTGTTTTTTCACTATGCATTTTCATTTTTGCTCCAGTCCAGTTTTTAAAAGCTTTTTTGTATATGGCAAGTATTTTATCAAAGTTTTGAAGCCATGGTTATTTTGGATTATGTAACCAGACTCGTAATTGATCTCTCACTCGACCGTAGTCCCAGCTTCTGCCTCCCATGTGTTTACATACATTTGAGTCACAGTGAAAACTCTCCAGAAACCCTGTAAAGCAGAACATGGCGACTGTTTCACTCACCTGTATTCTGAAGGTATTTCCCAAATCTTCATCACCACTCTTGTAGGTTTTTGTAGGACTCGAACACAATCTGGTTCAGTCCTGGAAAAGGATAATTTTAGCTGATTTCTTGGGGACAATCACATTTCCTCTCCACAAAAACTATTATACTTGGGATTATGGGTTGTGTTTTGACTCTGACCACCTAGAAGAGTCCATGAGGATCCAGGACTCTCCGGCCTTGGGAACAGAACAGGGTATCCAGAGAGTTGGCACAGTGACTTGAATGTATGTAACACATGACAGGCACAAGCTGGGGCTAAACTGACCTAGGTGTCCTGCAGGTTCCTTCTACGGTCACAAACGTGGGCTTCTTTTCAAAAATGAGGAGTCAATTGGTCAGTTGTCCAGTTGTAGCTCTTTGATTTGTGACATTTAACAACCCGTTTTCAATCTGCCTCAGCCCCACAGTTATGGAACATTTCTTCCTGCACAATAATAGGGACAGTGTCTGCTGTCAGAATAACAAACGTGGCCTAGTTCTGAGACAAAATACCAACAATTTCTCCTCAATCAGATCCGTCTTTCCCCCATATCACTGCGCTTCAGTTCTCGCTTTAATAACACGACAGAGATTCTGCACATCGTCAAAGCTAACTGCACATCTTCTTTTCTTACTGGCTTCAAAAATATCCAGTTTGCACGTTCGTCTCCACTTGGCTCTGTTTTTTCTGCTGCTGTTTGTTTGATCTAAGCTTACTTCACCCCCCCCAATTAAACGTATATTAAATGAAACTAATTTAATGACCAGATTCAAGTGTCACATTTCACTCGTGTGGAAACGAGATGTACGTTACTTGTAAGTGACACCTACACTTGATTGGATGACAGAACAAAGCCGAATGAAATTAAGGCACTTCTCCTGAGGACAGGCTGTGAAATCTGAAACGGGGAAACATCTGCAGAGAGACAAAGAGAACAAGTGTAAATCCTGTCAATCAGATCCATCGACCTAGTTATTGACATGAAGCCCAGCACACGTTACTGCCTCAGTCCGTCTTTTATATCTGACTGTCAGGCTGCTGCTGGTGAGCAGGTCGGCGACTTGCACGACTGATCGTCACTGTGTGAATCTGTGTTTGTGTGACTGGGTTAATGCGAGGACGCGTAAAGTGCTTTGCAGTGCTCTTAGGATAAAGGCACTGTGCTGTATAAACACAGTCCATTTACCGTTCAGCCTGTTTCCCACTCTGTTGTGACTGTTGCTTGTTGTGTATTCACACATCTCCACCTTCAGCAGAACAACAGCACAGTGGAGATTGTTGCGTTGAGTGTTTTTCACCCACTGGTTTGAGATTTGGACCCGTGACCTTCCAGCCTTCAACAGGACTGCCGTCTGGCTAATGGAGCTAAATCAATCCGAGCGACACCCTGCTGTGAGGAACAACAAAAACACACTTGGTCACAATTCTTGGCAAACTTACCGAATCAAATGTCTGTGCTCAGGTTTCAGTTCAGAGTGGTGAGCCTGAACCCCTCTCCCACAGAAAGACAAGAACGCCATTAAAGACACGAGGCTTTTACCACACACAAAGAATGATTTTATGAATTCACAGAACACTTAGTTGAGCTTTTCTATCCAATCAAAGCTTATTTCACGCAGCGCTAAAATGCTTGAGCACACATAAAACTCCTCCAGGTGCTGCCACCGTGTCCATAAAGTCAATCAGAGCAAAGACAGGCTACATCAGGCAAATAAATAAGGCTTTTACCCAACAGAGGTTCAGATTTGAAAAGGTGGTCTAGCTTTTTTTCTCTTGGTTACACAAAATATTGAAAAGCAGCTTTGTTATCTTTTTGAAAGCATGTTTATGACGATGTGGTTTTGAGTATTTTGCAGATATTCAGGCGAAAATATGAGTTGAATTACATCCATGTTGGTAAAAGTGAAATGTGAGATATCATGTTATTCTTGGTGCAGGTAGCATCGCTGCAGAGAACCAGTCCAATCTCTCTTAATCCCATTTAGTTCCTGCACCAATGAGCTTTTTTATTTAGTGCATTTCAGTTTGTGCACGATAACAACCGACACAACTTCACTGCGACGCAAGATATTGATAAAACCTGCGTGATGATCGTTCACGCCCTGGATCAATGTGATCATCATGACTCCGTCAGAGGAGGTGTGGAGTAAACACATGGACTGAGGTGGTTCTCCGGTGTGGAACCGAACAGGCCGCTGTGCTGCAAGAGGAGACGGGCGTGATGGGAGGAAGCAGAGAGAGAATGAAAAAGACAAAGAGGGAAAGAAGACAGGGAGAATATGGGACACAACACAGTGGATCCAGTGAATGAAAGGAGAAGTAGAGGGACTGGAAAACACGGAGAGGGGGGAGGCACTCTGGGGGTGGAGTAATTCAGAGAATGCAAGCCACTGCCCTCTCTCTCCCTCTCTCTCTCTAGTCCTCCGGGTGGAAATTCATCCTTCAGCCTCGGTAGCGGACATTTGTTCGGGGGACCTCGGCAGAACGGGACGTGTTCAGCCGTCCGACAGCAGCAGCAGCAGCAGCAGCCTCCCCAGCCTGGTTCGTGGGTGCAGCGGCCCCACACTGGAGGCTGTATCCCGGCTGTAGCGAGCAGCTGCTCGGGTGTTGATTTCATCTCAGAAAATAATGTGAGTTCCCAGTTTTTCTGCTGCTTTTTCAACCCAACATTTTTCATACAGTTGTTCGCTTCTGTGTGGAATTTTTGGTTCTTTTGAATTGCTGGTGGTTCGACTTCGAGCCCGGGCTCAGCTCCACACACTGTTTTCGGTGAACTGGGACTGCTAACTTTGGACCACCGCCAGTCAGGGGGCAGAAAGAGGAGATTTGACACCGAGCAGCGAGCCTATATTTGTCCGCTCGACTCTGTGTGAAGAGGAAGCAGGAAAACCGAGCTCGCCTGTCGCCACCTCCGCCACCAGGCTGCCGTTTCCACACGGAAGAAGGAGGAAAGGAGGATTTAGCCTGGATGCCGGAGGACTGTAAGAAGCTTTGACGGTCAGTTTCTGTGTGTTATCTCAGTGTTTGTGTGTTGCTGGGAGAGAAAGTGCAGAGAAACGTAGCACTAAACTCTCTTCTACATGTTCGCTGCTCAAATATTTCTGTGCGCGAAATGCGGTGCGTTCGGCGACGCGCCCGTGTTCGCTCCGCGGCGGAGCTCCGTGCTCGGGGATATTTTTAGTCTGTCGCCGTGTTATTAGCCGCTTTGCTGGGCTACTTATCCCAGCTACCGCTTTCTCCAGCCGCTCTCCGCCCTGCTCCCTCCTCTCTCGCCTCCTCTCTCGCCTCCTCTCTCGCCTCCTCCTCTAGTCTCCTTCTCTCTGTCCTACCCCGGCGTTTGAAGCTCCTTCGAGGCTCATTCCTCTGGCTTCAAAACCGAACAGGTGCATTTTAAAGACAGACCAGGACAGGCTGTAGTCCAGCAGAGAGGGGGGGGGGGGGGCCTCTCCAGAACGCGCGCTGACTGGATTTCACAGCCGCTCTGGGTTTATTTTTGGCACCGAGTGAAGGTGTCCCCTAGGACCCGACAAGTCCCCGTAATGTGACTCAAAGTGACGCTGCGACACCTCGCTGCTGAGTTTGTGACCCCCGTTGTTCTTCATTGCGCGTGCGTTCGTGTTCCCGTGCGCCACAGGGATTTGAAGTTGGACTCAGTGAGTCAGATGCGCAGAAACGTGTCCAGCGACATGGACCATGACAAAACCTCGTTATGAGCATTAGAGCCCGGTAAGGAGCAGCGGAGAGCCCGCTCTGCCGGAGGAGAAACGGTGACAACGTCCCCGCTCAGGCCTCCGTGCGTGGCCGTGAGCGAAAAGGAGCGAACCTAAATAACGGTAACCCTGTGTGGAGGTGAAGGAAACGGGCACCGGGGGATGTGTTCGCCCACCTCGTCGTGATTCCTCTCACGTAGGCTTTGCCATGGAGACGTTTGACAGCCTGCCGCGGTCTGGGTATGTCTCCTTTGACCGAGCGACGAGACAAAAAAGAGGAAGAAAAGCAGCTTCAGAAAGCTGAGTAAGGCTGTTTATTGAGTTTGACTGTGATTACAAAAGCTCTTCAGTAGCTGCAGTCTGTCTTTGTGCTGCTCACTTTACATTTGATGACACATAGATGTGTGAATAACGACTTTGAGCTGCAGGTGGATGCAAAAAGTCCTTTAATAGGATTCAGATTCACTCTTCTCAGGCGTCTCTGTGGCGTTTTTACTGTTTTTTTCTATTGGGAGCAGTTCAGTTTTATGCTCTGGCTCCACTGTAAAGGTGTTTGGCCGATGCTTCCTGACCTTTGAGGTGCTGCTAGTGATTCCGTCTGTGTCTGGCTGCCGTCCTCGTGCGCGGAGCAGCATTTTTCAGGCGCTTTCTTCTTTCTCATTCTGCTTTAATGTCATTTGTTAACAAATACTCAGCTGCTCTATTGTCCCACAGGCCTTAAATAAATGAAGGGACTCGGTTGTTCACTAATGGGCAATTTGGAGGGTTTGGAGTGCTCCCGTGGGGGCTGTTATTCTCTGTCTGAAGGCTGCAGAGGAGGCCTGGAGGTTTACCTGTTTTCTTATTACTCCCTATGGACATAAATCAATACCTCCCAGTATACGTCCCTGGGTTCTACTCTATTCTATCCCATTCTACTCGGCGTAAACCAGCCAGACTTGCAGCTGAGTACACTTGTGTGCGTGTGTGTGTGATGTTGGTGGTACTGGTGTGTTTTGTCGACAAGCCACCTTTAATCCTCCACACCGACAGCAGACAGCAGGAACAGCCTCCACTGACGATGATGATGATGATGATGGTGGTAGTATGTGGATGTGCGTTTGTTTTACACCAGACTGTTAATTTGCAACTTTACTTTACTGTGTTCACACAGATGTTTATTCTGTTTACCCGTCAGTGTGGCTCTGTGCTCACAGCTCCCTAAAGCTGCTCCTCTTTGTGTAATTGGGGGCCGGAGGTGTTGCCCTCTGCAGCACTCACATGTGAGTGTGTGTGAATATGAAGCTGTGTCTCGCTGGGAAAAGGGCAAAACGTGTTCACTCGACTTTCCCCACAACGGAAAAAAGCAGATTAGTGTTTCAGGCAGTTTCAGTAAATAACCTCATCTTGTCTTTTTTTGATGAGGAGCAGCACACACAGCCTGCAGTACCACACACAAACACACACACGCTGGGGTTATGTGTACGTGCCTGGATTTATTTGTGTAGCGCCTCATCACGCCGCACTGGTAGCAGAGCTGTGACAACGCAGAGAAACGAGGAATGCCGCGCAACATGCTCGCTCCTTCTACTGTAACAGAGCAGCAGTTGTTGATGCACAGAGGAGATCTGTGTGCAAATGTTTAAGGGTTAAATAAACAGCGTGCATTAGTGCGTGTGTGTGTGCATCAAAGAGTCAACACCAGCAGAGCTTGTCTCTGAAAGGCGCCTCAGTCTTCAGTGAAAAGGTGTGCTTCTAGGCTTAAGAGGTTTAAATTACTCTTAGAAGGCAACAGAGCTGCTGCTGCTGCTGTAACCGTCTTTTTAAAGTGATGATCAGCTTCATAAATGTTGAACACTGTTGCACGAGATGCAGCAACACACACTCTGTGAGGCCTGTGGGGCTGTTTTTGTGGTTTTGTAAGGAAACACTGGAACCTCCACTCTGGTTTTTGTCCTTGGATTTTACTTCCTTATTTAATCTTTAATGTGTTGAGCCACTTCTGACCCAGAGAAGCCCAGTACAGATGTGTTTCAGGCTTTGAAAGAGCTCCATGTCATTAATATAAGATGTTAAAGACGTGACAACAATAAATCATACGTTGTGAGTGGATGTGATGTTTCAGGACATCACAGGCGGCCTGTAGCGTGCCATTCAGAAATCAGTAGAACCACTTTAACATACATATATTTTTATCTGACTCCAGCTTTGGTTTTATCCTGTTTCCATCTTGGCAAACAGGATTTTCATCGAAAAGCCAGAGGCAGATTGGAGTCAGACACACTCCCCCTCCTCCCGTCTCTTTGAGGTGTTCCTCTTGTCTACGTCTGAGCTACTCCCTATTTCAGAAATCAATACCATCCAGAATAGGACTGAGTTCCCGTGTTATGAAAAGCCTCGTGTATCCTCAAAATGATAAGTCTAATCTGTGGCTCCCTGCTTTTCACACGTTTAAGTACAAGTGGAAATTTGAAATCTTTGGGAGGAAGGTAAAAAATGTTGTGGGATCAACCTGCTGCAACACACTAGGAGGTGAGATTTAGGCACTTTGTTTCTTGTTGTTAGGGGATGAGGCATTTCCAGCAGCGTTTCTCTGCCTACAGTTGGCTACGTTTCTGTCGCTGTGAGTCATGCTCTTGTCATGACTGAACACTTGTCGATGCGCGTACGGCTTATTTGTCAGCGCTCAAAAATAAACCAATCACAGGATGTTTGAAGAGCTGGTGGCTACTGCTGCAGCTATTCTTAGAGATAACAACAGAAGCAGACGACAGACGACTTTGGTTGATGATGTAGGATAACAGATTCACGAGTAAACTTAAGAGTCTATTTGGGACGCAGAGCTGAAGTTGGGCTTTTTGCTGTTGTCATGGTTTCAGCACGGTTTAAAATAGAAACCAATAAAAAATCTTTAACCAAACCACCTGCAACCACTGCTTTAGTACCTTTGCTCTGACTGTATGCTGAACATTTAGGCGGTGCTGCTTTCTTTTTACTGCAATATGCAATAACTCCTGTCGTGAGCTGTAATTCTTTAGAACACATTTCCTCTGGGTTACAGTGCAGATCCTGTCAGTCTGTCAGAGCTTGTGTTGTTTCTCCCTGCTCTGCAGAGGAGGCTTCAGCTGCTGTGTTCACTCACCTGTTGGGAGCCGGCCGACGTCACAGAGAGCTAAGAGCTCGGGAGCATCCTGCATCTTAAATCACAGCAATCAGAAGGAACCGAAAAGTCAGAGGTTTCTGCTGTGTCCAGTTTGCACCAAGTAATCAGATTCATCAGGTCTTTTTAGAGGGAGTTTAAATTTAGTGATGATGCTTCTAAAAGCTCACACCCATCGCAGTTAATATAACATTCACAGGGTTTTGACCACTCGCCTGGAGGCATGTCGATCCTGGGACTGAACAATCAACACTAATCAACAGCTGTCAGCTTGAACTAATCATCACTGAAGCTGTCACTAAAATCAACACCGGGAAACATCCTGCATGTTCACACAGACTCGAAACACATCACACAGAGTGTGTTACCATGATCAAACTGCATCACGCAGGAGTTGTAGAGCAGAGCAGCGAGGGCAGGACGGACAGCAGCGTCGTAAGGCAAGAACTCTTGATGGACGTGTGTTTCCTCTTTCATAGCGAGCTCAGCTGTGACAAGCGTGAAGTGCGCTTGAACGGGGGGGTGTACTCGCCTGCTGACTCATTATGCCACCCAGCAACAGGAATAAATCCTCCCTGTGTGGGGTTTGAGGCCCAGCTGCCAACAGTATCACATGGCAACAGTCTGAATGCTAGAAATTTTAAACGTGTCTCTTCCCCATCGATTGAATTGACCTAAGCCTGAAAAAACATCTGTGCAACCTGCTGCGTCATCAGCATGTTGGAAAAGTTGTATATAATAAGCAGCTACAGCGATGTCAGTGGAAGCTAAATACACCAAATGACTCAACATGTCCAGGCTCAGACAGTGTGGGAAATAAATGCCTGCTTTTATTTATTTTATTTTTCCAGGGAGCGTGACAAACTTTCTGCTGCTCCTGGTGGCATTGATACAGCTGTGTGCTGCTGGAGAGAGTCGGTCGGGCCGTCGCTGTGGATGACGGCTCTGTACAGGGTGAGAGAACCACTGTTGTTATGTAGCTAACGTCTCAGCAGTGAGAACAAAAATAGTTTTGGAGTGGTTGTTGACACTTGTGCTGTAGGAGGTAGGACCACCTGGGGCTTTAGGGTAACGAGGCCAAAAATATCAACTTTTTTATAGTGACTGATATTAATGAATAACAGTGTGTAGATGTATTACCAATAATGAGGAAACACTTTTAACATGTTTGTTTAACCTTGAGGAAACATTGGTTGTGTTATGGTGTGTGTCCTGATCAAGTTTTTGGGCCGTTTCCTGCTGACACAGTATTTTTAAGGAGGTTCCTGCTAAAAAAAATCTTGAGTTTATAAACCCAAAGAATTACCAATGTGAGAATGTGACTCTCAAAGTCTAGATCCTCTAGAGTGAAGATGTATTACTCTGCTGGATTTCGGGATCATCTCACCTCACAAACAGCCTCGTTTGTCATTTTAACCACGTTGTTTTCTTGTCCAGTCTGAGGACAATTTTTTTTATCTTTATCTTTCAGATATTCTGAGTTTAGTTCCTCTCTCCATAAACATTTGAATGCTTTACTCCCGTAGTAACACCCTCTTCTCCTCTCGAGCTCCCAGAATTCCTGTTTCCCCTCATTACTTGAAGCTTCCCCCCAGTCGCAGCACAGCATTAACTGTGTAAGCAGCACATATCACAGCTGTGTGTGTGTGTGCATGTCACATCGCTGAGAAAACAGGGTGGCAGTGCAGTAATTAGTTCTGGGGCATTAACTGCTTATCGGTGGACAACTTTATTAGCCCCCTTGTTTTGGCTGGTTAGACTTGTGGACATGGAGCCAAATGGAGCTCTGAGTTGTCTGGTCAACCATGGAGGAACTCGCTGCCACGCCAGCACCCTTAACGCTGTGAGAAGACCTAATTGTGATTTGACTTTGCTACCGACGCAGCAGCCACATGCTGTGAAATGTTACACACTCAGAATGATTTTACCTCTAAGACGCAGCCTTAGAATCTGAAGAGCTGTTGTCTGAATGTAGAATCAGTAAAGAAGCCTCAAAAGTGTGTGCGCTGTTTTTGTTTTGCCTGACGAAATGGAAACCATATTGTTTTGTCTAGTCAAACGTGGAGGAAATCTACCACAACACTGACATTTTAATTGTTATATTGTGCTACAAAGCAGCAGAACTCTGGTGTTTTTCATGTCTGGCAGCAGCAGCAGTAGAAGAAAAACCTGATCTTGGGATTTTGACACATGCTCAAAGCAAAGTTTTTCTCAGATTGCTGCTTCATGATGTATATTTGTCCTTTTTTGAAGTGTTGGCAAGAAACCCACATGCTGAGGCGTGTTGCTTGGTCATCCATGAAGGAATTCAGCCTCACCACACCAGCCGAAACAGTCAGGGAATGTCAGAGCCGAGCGGAGCAGTAACCATGGAGACTCCTCTGGTTGGCTGAATGGGGGCGGCGGGGTCTTTGACGAGCATTTTTAAGCTGTTGTGTTCTTTCAGCGGAGACATTAACAAATATTCAAATAACATTTGTTTTCTGGTTCTTGGTGTGTGGCTTGAAGAGTCCTTTGATGGTCAGATACATTAAAATAAAATGCTGAGTGCTTGTTTTGGCCGATCTGCCAGGCCAAGAAACACAAAGACATTTTTTTATCTGACACATGGTGTTAGAGCTTTAGAGTCTACTTGCACGCCCTGTTATTAAAAATGAATAAGTGCAGAGCAACTCAAAGAGCTGGAAAAGACTCAAGAAGCGAAGGAATGACACTTCAGAGGCTCCAAAAGCAAACCTTCCATTTTTCACATCTTTTAAAAGGACATTTTTTCGTGTGTGTGTTGAATCAGGCGAACAGCTTGTCTCTTCCACCTGGTCGGAGACTTTTAAAGCATTGGTGGGAGACAAATACAGCAGGCAAAGGAAATGAGACTGCAGGAAACCTGACATGTTAAATCTAACAGTCAAACACAACTCGGCTGTTGTGTGTCTGCGTGTGTGTGTAGAGTCCCAACAGACGACATTGTTCCTGGAGTGAAGTCAAACACAGGGAGTCACACACTCACACAAGCAGGGGCATGTAGTGGTGCCGGAGGTTATCGGGTGGTGCATGTTGACACACGCACACACTCGCTGCTCCAAAGGCAAAAATAAAATAAAATAAATAAAATAGCAAACATTCCACCAGGAGCAAGAAGGGATAGGTTCTGTTAACTGTTCCTGCGTGTTCATGTGCTTCTCACTGAAGACCTGTGGTCTTTCCACTGAACATGATGAAGGACATAACCCACAGTCATCCCTTTGGATGTATTAAAAGTTTATCTGAAGCACGTATTCTTGAAAATTAGCAGCATTTTTGTATAAAATTCCTCCTTTTTGTTTGTATTCTTTCATTGAAACTTAACAGGAAAAGTTCACACAGAGAAGCTGAAACCAGAGATTGATGCACATTTGTTTTAAGATGAGCTCTGATTTAGTTTAGTTGTTTTTGATGTTGTATTGAGTTTTATTGGAAGGTTAAAATATTCCACATTTCAAACTCTGAGTTTAGAGAGAGAAGAAGCTGAAACCAGGTGAACATTGTTGTTCCTCGTTTGATCGATGTCTTTACCAGTTAATCAGTATTGATCAGACTAATTGTTTCTGGCTTGTTTCCCTTTAGGGTCAAGTATGTATTGATATATTATTGATTATTTACCAGATCAATGGCACTGATGATGATGTTGAGTTCAAATGCAGCAGATGAGCTCTGGAAAATCATCTTCAAGTTTTCCGTGGAGGCTAAAATAAGTCCTAGAACTTGCAAACTTGCATGTACTCTGAAGTACTACTCCGCAGAGTACACTTGATGCACCAGGAAGTAAACACTCGGGGAAACGTGCCGCGGGGCTTGAATTCTCATCTCTGAGCCTATTTGCAGATTTGTGTAACGGATCAGGATGTCGTGAGTCACCCATTTATTTCCCTATTCATCCACCCATCCATCCATCCATACACTCACCCACCCACCCATCGAGCCGTTTATTCACCCCACCCATTCATCCGTCAGTCTGTCTTTTATGATGGGCAGTCATTCAAAGGGACGAGAGCTGTCGTCTGCCAACGTGCGCCGATGATTCACGTCCTGGAGACGCCAAAGCTGCAACATTATGTGTGTGTTTGTATGTAGACAGGAGGTGCTCAGTGTGTGTGTGTGTGTGTGTGTGTGTGTGTGTGTGTGTGTGCGCTTGCTCTGTTCCTTTCCTTTCTTTGTTTGACTACTGAGTGGGGAAAAAAG
>JAUMHL010000025.1:26771240-26786009 GCA_032362345.1 Sandelia bainsii | reverse complement strand
AGTGCGGGGGGATGTAGTACTGGGATGTCTTGAGTGATGGAGCTGGAGCCTGCAGAAATACACAGGGATGGGGAGAAGGCAGGGAGGGGGGTGAGATAGAGAGAAACGGGGTTAATAGAAAGCGAGGGAGTGAGAGCAACAGAGAAAATGAAATGGGGGGGGGGGGGGTGGCGGCAACAGGCAGCTGGGCAGAGAAGGACAAGTGAGTAAAGGGAGGAGAAATGGAGCAGTTTACTGTTCCTATATGTCCTTCACATGTTCACTATGGCCCTCAAGGGGGGGGTCTGAGGTTACTGTTTACATAGTTGCTGCTTCAAAGAACAATTTAATAAATAAGACAATAATGTTCAAGGGCAAATGGACTGTGGAGCAGAAGGAGGACTCACACACCCAGACCCCTGCTGTGCACAGACCAGCAGCAGGTTCACGTCTGCAGTTTGAAGCAGTTTATCCAAAAGTTTATTATTAGACGACTGTTCTTTCTTATCTCAAGCTGCAACCGTTTCTGCAGTTGTTCCCACTGATGGTGAAGTCAGATCGTAGCAGCAGCACTTCATACTCCGTCATATTGTGCAGGTTTCAGTCACTGCGGCTTCTGATATGACGTATGCAACAGTACATTTTAATGTGATGGCATCTTTTAGCCTCAGCTCTAAGATTTCTTACCCAACTCAACAAACCCAGTAAGCTACCGTAAAACCCCCGTGAACAGAAGCCACGTGAACATCTGCAGCAGATGTGTGTGGATTGTCTGTGATGTGTATTTGTGTCTCAAATTAGTTCTTGAAGGATGAGTGGAGCATTTTGGACTCAGCTCAAGGGGAGTGACTAGGTGAAAACCTCCCATCATGCTTCTTTTCAGTCCTTTTACACATGGCCAAAATGGAGCCTGCACTTTGTACAGTTAGACACTGTAGGTGTTACAGACATTTATAATTTAAGTCTCTTGCAAAGTTCACTTTTAGGACATTCAGTTACTGAAGTGCAATTTGGATTCAGTCAGTTTCTATGAGAGTGATGCGACATAAAAAATGGACTTCTCCCACTTCCTCTCTGTAATAATGTTAAAGTCATCAGTGGTGCCAAGGAAATGTGATTTTTCTCTCGAATGGCCTGAGGCGCCCACAGAGGTCTCATAGGTGGCAGTTCTTGGGGATTTTGTTGCAGCTGCTTTGAAATGTTCACCACAATCATCTCTTCGGATGATTCAGCCTGAATTTTCTTTGTATCTGATGCGTTCTCGCTGTGAGGATATGAACATTTAGAGGACGGTTATACTGTGTATGTTTAGCCTCTGTCAACAGCAGAAATGAAACAATAAAACCACAAAAACACCAGAAGTAACCTCAGAGAAAAACATTTTCATAACTCCCAAAACGAATTATGCTTTTGCATCAGAGGAAAATGAAAGAGCGAGAAAATGGCCTCGCTGGAGCAGCCGAAGGCGCTCTGCCATCATCTGCTCTGTGTTTAAGTCCGGAGACAGCAGGTGGATTTGCAGAGCTCCTCTTGAAGTTTACGTCAAACCAGGTGTTTAGCCTCCGCAGAGCTCGGCCTGTAATCAGTCGAGCTCGACTGGAATGATGTGAATTCTGTTTGAACATCCAGGATGAGGCTCAAACCTTCAGTCTGCCAGTAGAGTCAAGTTAGTCATAAACCCCTGTTTGTTTCGGCGCTTTCAGTGGTTTTTAGTGAGAACTGGGTGTGGATACCCTCTTTGGTTATTGATCTAATCTTTCTTCTCTTTGAAGCCGCACCAAGCAACAGCTGATAAAGTCAAATTCCAAATGAACAACGGGCCTGTTGTTGTTTTCTTCCATAACCCTTCTCTACACAATTGAATTATCAAATGCAAAAACAAAGACACAAATCAGCATCTGTGCTGCTTTTTTTTTCCTCTTAATTTTCAAGTGAGGGCTCTGCTCTGTTGTTTTCCTGTGTTTGTTTACAGGGGGAGAGAGAGCGAGAGGCTGGTTAGCTCTTCTTTGAAGTACGGTAATTCATCCATAGCATCCTCCCTCTGCTTCATTGTTATTCTGAGACACCAGCAGACTCACTAGCATAGCCAATACATTCATTGTTTGCTCTGTGCTATCAGAAGGTACAGGACTGCACTTTAAAAGACTGTCACCCACTTACCCGAGAGAGGGCGAGAGAAAAGAAGGCAGGGAGAAAGTCATTAGGGCAGGAGGAGCAACAGAGACGGAGCGAGCTATCGCGCTCAGCAGCAATGGGTTTGAATCTGCGTGGCTGCCGCCTACGGTCCCTCAAGACGTGAGACGGACAGTGTTTGTGTTTGCTGAATGTACGTGTGTGTGCAGGTCTGTGCGTCAGGTTTACATGATACTAAATGCTTTTGTTTTCCTGAGGCCTGCAGGGAGTCCCCTGATGCTCTGAATCCCTCAGCTCCTCTCTGCTGCTACTGCAGATTAACTAGAACCATCAACACCTCCTGCTCGTGTTTTTCCTCTTCTGGTCTCTCCTGGTTTCACTGTTTGACTCATGTTGTCTACCCATACACTTACATCTGTCTTCCACTGGACCTCTGTTTAACCACTGTAGCGTGCGTGGCTGTAGAGAAGACATTGACGTCTGTTAGTCCAGACTGAAAAGATTACGGCCTGATATTATATTTACAGTCTAATATTAGCACGTTAAACTGAGATGGAGAACATGGTAAACATCATGGTGACTGATATGTTAACTTGCTAAAGTTAGAATCAGTCTTTCTTTGTCCAGACTGCACTGTCTTGTCCTCTCTGTTCGGTTTCATTCTTTCTTTCATGGCGTCCATTGGCCTCTCTGCAAATCTTGTAAATCTTACATCTAAGTTCCTTTACTCTCTTTTTCTCTTAATCGTCACCCCATCCTTGCATTGATCCGACTGTCCAGTGATAGATGGTGATGGGATATAAATGGGCCTTGTGCTGCTCACACACAAAGTAAAACCTACCTCCATCTCTTTCCTCTCTCTCTCTACCTCGCTCCTTCTACACTTTGTTTTCTCTTCAGTTTTTCAGATAACACAAGTGCGGTGTTACCTTGACCTGACCACCTGTGGCACGGCACATATAAATTCAAAAGACCTTGTATATGTCTGTGGAGAAGATCACATTTTAATTGACTGATTAGCATCAAATGGGATTTTTGTGCACTCAACACAAATATAGATATATTTTACAAGGGGGTTTTGTAAGAAAGTTTTGCATTTTTCTCACTAATGGTGTCTCTGCTTTGCATTGCATGATCATTTTCTCTTTTCATATTTACTTTATTCTGTCGGAGACAAGGAAGCTGTAATGTTACAATCACCAATTATTTGTCTCCTCTCGCCCTTGTAACCGTTGTTAACAACATGCAATTGTTGCCGTATCATTACTGATGATGTGTTTCTGTCTCCAGCAGGTGAATAATCCAGATGCTCTGAACAGCCACTAATACTGATGTTCTTCCTTGTGTTTCCATTTGCAACAGTTTAGATGGTTTCAAGTTTGACATTTACTTAAATCCCTTTACTGCGGAGCATTAAATAACATTCAGCACAGAGGAGAAAAAATAAAATCTAGTGATAGATATCAGCGAGGCTGCTGAACGCAGCAGCGACGCTCGCCCCCTCGCCTCTAAGTGACTGTGATAAATTTAGCAGATGGCGGACATCTTTAGCCTGGTGAAAAATCCAAGTCGCGGTGCCTTTAAAACCCTGCCAGAGAGTTGGAGGTCACATTGCCCGGCTCGTAAGGCTATCAGCCGTGGCCTGCTATTATCATAGAGATAAAGAATGGAGCCTGGGAGCTGAGACATCCGCAGTGACCGTGAAGGGACTTAAAGGTGGAAGGAGCGGGAGGTGGGTGTGAAGGTAGATTCGAGATAGTGAGTGGCTGAATGAGCGACTGGCTGCAGAGAATTATGAGCTTTCTGAGTAAAAAAAACCTTAGTGACTGACTGGTAGAGTGTGAAATGCTGGGGGAGTGAACGACTTGCTGCCTGGCTGTATCACCGACTGGATTCATGAATGACTCGGTACTGAACGTGAGGCTGCCTGAGAGACTGATTGAGTGAATAAGTTGCTTACAAGCTGACAGACTGATGGTCTTACTGTGTGAACGACACGCTGTCCTGCTGACTGAGTAAATAAATGTTGTTAGTGATACTGACCTGCTGGTGTTTGACAGTACGGCTGAGAAATGTTGGACTGACTGATTTCCTACCTTTTAATAGAATAACTTTATTTCCAAAAGTTACCTGGGAATCATCAGGTTGAGTTTTTCTTCAGTCTCAAAGTAACCCAGTGGTGGTAGTTGGTACATCCTTGAGTACTCCTCAAACACAAACTGCTCCATTCAGCCACTTTTAATGTTACCACTTTGTCAAAACAGAAGCAAATATATGTTCAAAAACAGAGACCAGGTTGTAGGAACTGTGGATCTAAAAGTATAAATTGTTATATTTATCTACCCGGAGAAAATCCCACAGAGGTTGACCTCATTACCAAGAGCAACCTGGCAAATGTTAAGACAAACATGAAAATAATTACACAATACAGACACATGTACAGTCTTCAATTCTAAATTCTTTCATTTCATTTCTTTAAAATATTTTCTCTGCAGGTTATTCCAGGTGGCTGAAGCAGGATTATAATAGAAGTCAAAATCCATTAAAATGACCTTTTTTGTGCCCGGTAGTAATTTGACATTAGTGAGTCTCAACATTGTTCTTAAATGGCTTAAAACTTCATACTGCAGTCGAAGTATTGATATGTCAGAGTGTGGCTGATCCGTGTAGTAGCTTGTGCTTAAAGCCTGAAAGTAAAGAGATAACACACAAGCATTAGGGTTCAAATTGATGCCTACAAGCTTGTTTTCATGCAGGTATTTATAAGTTGGCTGACTGTCTCTGTTCCCTTCTGCCTGGCTTATTATCTGCTCTTGCCGACTGCTTGCTTTGCTGCCTGCTTGTGTATTTATAACTCTGGTGTAAGCCAGATAGGACAGACACCGAGATGAGAATTGAGGACCTGCATCAGCAGGGGACGGGAGGAGATGGCTACACTGCAAACTCATCACACACACACATGCGTAAGCAGACAAACGTAATGTGAATCAGAAATGTAACCGCACAACGTACGTCGCCACAGCGTACAAGCCGCAGCTGTTGTTTGTTGTAACCAGGTCACTGCAGCATGTTCAGACATACGATCAGAGCCGTACCTGCACACAGCTGACCCAGATTACTCCTGTTAATCTCAGAGGAGGAGGCGAGAGATGTGTTGCATTGTGGAGCCAGATCGAGCTTTACAGGTAAATCAACCTGAGAACACCTGAGGGCTCACAGACCAGATTTCAGCTGCTGGACTATGTTTCCAGTCCCATTGTTTTACAACCTAAAAAAGAAGAAGCGTAGCCTGTCAGGTTCTCCCGTCTCACATCTGTGATCATCTGCATGTGCTACATTTGCACTTTTTGACTTTTAGCTGTCTGAAACAACTTGCCGAGTTTCAGGGCAAGCGAGTGACAACTGTGTCGTGGTGCTGACAATGCTGCATCAGCCTCCATCTGTTCGCTGAAGGCTCGACCGATCAGTCAAATGAACTATGAATTAAACCTGACAGTAAAAGTGAGACTTTTGGAAAAAAACAAATGTATAAATTTACATCTGTGAAGGGAAAAATGCTGCGTCCAGGACAATTTCTTATCCAAAGGAGACGTATAGAGTTTAAAATGAATTCATACGTCAAATATAAAGTTTTATTTAAAGTGAATGTGTTATTTTGGAAGAAAACTTTTGTTCAACATAGCAGCAGAAGATAAATATGTGGCACCAACTGTCAAACTGTTTAATCTAAAATGAGACACTATCCCCAACTGTAAACACCCACCCTGACACCTACTCTTACAAAATGATTCATGGTGTAAAAATAAAGTCCATGGGGTTGCTCATCTTACTGTACAGAAATAACCCGGTGTATGTGAGGAGAGGAGAAATGACGAGTGAAGGTCAGACGACTGTCCAAAGTACTTTTTTAAATGACGCCTGCGTGAAACTGGGAGAAGTTTATTTCACCATAACTCACTTTAACCTCCAGCTATTTAAGTCCAAGTCTAAAAATAGTCACTCCTGAGTTATTTACCTCTATCAGAGCTGTCAAAGGGAAGGAAAGCAGGCACGTAGGGAGGGAATTGGATGGCACCTGGGAGGGAAAGTTCACGGATTGAAGCGCACAGTCGGATTAAAGTGCACAGATTAGCAAGTCTGCAGGGCTGGAAGCTGAAAAGGGATAGGTGTGTGTGTGTGTGTGTGTGAGAGAAGCATATAGAAGGTCTCGTGTTGCCCAGCTGTCATTTTCTGTCACACTAGTCTCCAGTTGTCTAACACACACATGCATTCAGCTGTCAGTGTATCTGTCAGTGTGTGAGTCTTGGTTGGTGGTCCCAGCAGGACCAGGGTCACCCACACTTGACAGTACATGCAAATCTTCCACTGTGGCGCACTGATAGCAGAACGACTCAGCCTCGTGTGTTTGTCTGCTGTCACATCAGAACCAGACTAAAGTTAACAGGAGACACAGGAGCAGAGAGAAAACACAACTTCAGCAGTGTAGCTGGAGTGAGATGTAATTACTGCTGCTACCTACACATTCTTTAACAATAACGGTGCCTCCCCTGCTCTCTCTCTCTCTCCTCTCAGTTGTTTTCTATCTCTCGCTCTTTCTCCCACCAGTCCATCTCCCTCTTTCTCCCTGTGATTGGTAATTCTTTCATGTTACATTTTTGCAGCGATTGCAGTGTTATAATTAGCCCACTGAGATGCGCAAAGCATCGTGGCACTTTCCCCTTATGAGCCGTTAGCCTTCACACACACACACTCTCAAAAGCCTATGAGCCTTATAAGCGAGTGAGCGAAAGCGCTGATGCTTCGACGCTCCGAAACACAACTCTAATCAAA
The DNA here is from genome assembly GCA_032362345.1 of Sandelia bainsii. NCBI lineage: Eukaryota > Metazoa > Chordata > Actinopteri > Anabantiformes > Anabantidae > Sandelia > Sandelia bainsii. The sequence continues at coordinate 26,779,067 of JAUMHL010000025.1, read as the reverse complement.
GTGGACGTGTGTTTGGCTGCGTTCGCAAAAGAACCGCAATTCCCATGATTCTGCCCCGCTGGTTTCATTTTTCTTTTTTTTTTTTGCTTTGCCTCAAATTAAATCCTCATTTCGAGGAACTTAAAGCACACTGGGCCCCGTGGGGCACAGAAAGGCTTTGTAAACACATTACACGGACAGGACAGGAAACTAAAACCTGCACATCAATATGAACAATATTTTCAAACAGCGGGATGCTGATCTGGTTCTTTCATCTCGGTGAAGTTCACACTGTAGTTTGACTTCTAACATCAGTAGAATCATCAAAGTGATGGTGCCACTGACAATCTGCTCGATGATCTTCTTGTGCTAAAACCGTCTTGTTTTCAATAAAAGGATTATTTGATAGATAAGGATCTTGTTTTCTGAGATAATAAATGGCAGCTTGGTCGCTGCAGGTTGCCTGCGTAACTCTAGAGTACAAACCTTCCCGCTGTGTTTTTGGAACGCTGGGAGGTCCGGAAGAGCCACCCCTCCTACAGTATGTCAGGTCCCATTTACCCTGTTGTGTCTTTGTACATCTGGGCTTCGTCCACGCCTCAAAGGCTGATGCATGTTTTGGCAGATTCGAATTCCTCATGTAGTGAAGCAGACAGGAACTGATAACGCAGCTAAGAACAGCTCAGGGTTCCACTAAACCTCATCCATGCCACATTAATTTCATCTCAGCCCCTGAATCTCGTTGCTGCCTCTTTTACAGGCTCAGGTTTCTTACAAGTGCACATACATCTGTGCCTCACGTCCAGCATGACTGGACATCTGCACGTCCCAGGACAGACGTCAGCCTCTGATGTGTCAGATCAGTTTCACAACGGATCCGATTTACATCCACGTCCCAAACGGCCGCCCCACCTCACAGTCTGCTGTGAGGTGACGTTTGGTGTTTTCTTGTCCTCCTGTCGTGTTTTTCCGCTCAGTCTGCTTTTCCCACAGCTCCCCGTGTTTTATGAAGCAGGTTCACATCTGCCTCCAGCTGTTTGTCACACCCAGATTTTATATCAAAGCTGGTGCGACCGAGGAGTGGCCGGAACCATCCGCCAGGAGCTGTTGTTTCTGTCAGCTGGATTTGTAGTTGTTCTCAAAATTTTGCCCTGTTGTTTATTTTATTTTACTTTATTTTTTTACACGTTTGTTGTTCCCCTGACGGAGCCCTGACTCCTGCTGCTCTCCTCTCTGCACTACCTGTGTCCACTGGAAACACATGCAGTGAGTGGATCTTTTTTACAGCATAGGAAGTTCTCATTTCATCACTATTTCTCTTTTCTTCTCTGTGATCATGGTTTATAAGTCACTGGGTCGGGCTGGTTCAGTACTGGCATGGATCACAGAGCCTCTCCTCACCGCCTTATGTTCCCACATATGTCCCCGCTGCTTAGTAACAACTGACAGTGAAGCAGCCACAGACTGGAGACTAGTGCTGCTGTAGCTGGATCTTCTCATTTTAAACCTAATTCTGAGAGGATATGAATTTCCATATTTTTTTAAAGGTAGCATGAGTTCACGCACATTGTGCTGCTGCTGCTTTGAAATTCCTCCATAATTATCCAACAATTAGGTCTAAATCATCATCAAACAAAGACGTTCTCTCTCTCACAATAAAAGAACAATGCTGACTTCTTATATGCTCACACTGGAAGAATAATCTCACTCTTCTTTTCACACACAGCAAATCAGCCTGGATGAGCGAGCAGAGTAAATACCTAAAATGTGCCTAATCTCCGTGCTAAATATCTAAATCTTATTGAAAAGGTAAAGCACAGTGTAATTTGGAGTTTGCAGGGGGAATCACGCGTGTGTGACAGTATTAATATTTGTGTCCTACTTGGCGTCAGTGTCACCTGTCAGTCTGCGAGCTTCCTCAGGAATGTGACCATTTTAGAAACTCTCTCTCTCACCCTTGTGTTTCTCAGCCTCTCTCGTCCCATCTAATCCGGTAACAGGCAGCAGCTGTGACTGTGTGAGACTAAAAGGTGACGGGAGGAAGAAGGTGGAGCGAACGAGGGAATAACAAAACTTTAAAGTGCTACTGAAAGTTTCGCTCTGATTGGCTATCGTGGGGGAATTCCTTTACTTTAATTTGTTGCCGAGGCGTGTTTCTGTGTCCTTATTGGTTTCTGAGGGGAATCCCAGGGAAGGAATTTCCTCACACTGTGCTAATTATGTATAAAAACGACTAAAAAATACACGTCTGATAACGTTAATGTTTTTCTTTCCACTTGAGATGAATCATCTTGTTTTTAAGGGCTTTCTGTGTTTCATTGCTATGACCATTGATGTCAGCCGACCAGGCCAGTTATCTGTATAGACGTCTGTATTATCAGTTAATTAGTAAATATTCACAATGTAGAAACTGTAAGATGTGAATTCTACAGAGTTTCTACAGTTGTCTTAGTGTCTGTCCTTCAGTCGCTCTACAACATGATAATCAACATTTCACTGTTAGTTTTAGACGAGTTCCATTCTTGCTGTTCACTGTCTGTTGACTACATTTAAAGTCCTCCCAACACACTCGCCTTAGTAAATCACAAATTGTGGCTTTTTATTTCCTCAGTTCCCTCGTACCTTAGGTTACAGCTTTTTTGTGCCCCCCAGGAGAAGGAATCAAAATCTCTGTGTGCTTCCAAATCTGCCTCCTCCTGTCCCCCGTCGTCCATTCCTTCACCTCCTTTTCAACACAGCTCTCAAGTCTCCTGATACCAACCCAGGACGTCTCCTTTCTCCCCCCACACAAGTGAGAAAGCAGACGATCAGCGGAGAGGTGTTACAAAAGAAAGATCACAGGCTGTGTGCTAAATTAAATGCAATATTTTATATCTCAACACTTGTTCACATTTAGCTCAAACTAGAAAATGTTTATCTTACTTGATGAATGAAACAGTTTCTCAGGTATAGATCAGTAGTTACAGCTTGAATGATTATTCTTCTCTATCATTCAGAGAGAGCGTGTACAGCAGACACACGTTTTTATTTACTAGATGAGAAGATATCACTCTTGTTGCCAGTTGTAAAGCCATTTTGCAGGCTGTAACTGTTTTGAGGGTAACGAAGCAGAAAACATGCTCCAGCTATCTTTAGAGGATGAAGGCGGCACGGCATCCACCCTGTTATTAACACAGAATAGGAAATGCATGTGCACTTGGTTGCCCTTTTCTGTTTTACCCCCGAAACACCCACCGTGCCTCCTCTGACCTCTCCTCCAGTTCTCTGAGAGATGGTTAAAGCACAGAACCTGATAGTGGAGGTGGGGTTTGATGGGATGCAGGGTGTCATGTCTGGATATTTATTTTTAACACTGGGCTTGTGCCACGTTCGAGATGCCAGTGTCGGTAGGACTCTGTTCAAACTGTCTCATACATACTCATACAACTAACTCCCATACTTTGTGAAACTGGAAAACAAAGCTACATCTATTCTAAACCCTAGTATTTGAGTTGTGTTAATTTCAGTTAGTGAAAAAGTGATTATTGTCTCTCACAGTGTTTTATTTGAATTATTTTAAAAGGCCTCAAGTAAAAGTTTAAACTTAAAGGGCGGTTTAAAAAGTAAGCAGAGCTTTTTGTAACAGAAAGGTGTGTTTCTGCTTCGACGTTCTGTTTAACATCCCAACATTCACATTGGCCACAACTGGTATCTACAGGTGAATAAACGGTTCTAATGTGAAAAAGAACATGATTTTTTTGGATGGTTGTCTTAACAAACCATCATATGACGGATGGGATTTTTTTCAACACTGTCTTTACTTGTAGAAGTGGATCTGGAGTGTGTTTCTTCACACACTGCTGTTGTTACACTTCCATTACTTTCAGGTTAAGTTGCAGTGTTGCTTCATTTCTTTTAGTCGTGCAGCTGCTGTGGTTTAAGAAAAAAAACCCACACATTAACCTCTGGGATGATTTTCTTCCTTTTTATTGAAGAAAATCACCGTCTTACAAAAAAACTGTAAAATGAGGATTTGATTTTTGAATTCAGAGAAACAAGTGTTACGGAGTGACTTCATTTTGTTCTCAGCTACATGCAGAAAACTGCTGTTATTCTGATGAGCGCATCTATTAAATTACCTTGGGTTTGTAAAGAAAATACAATAAGCAGCCAATTATAAAGAGGTTAGCTTTTGAATACACTGCTCAGTTTCTTTGTTAGCTGCTCCTGTTTCAGTTTGAGTCAGGACAAACGCTGCAGTTGCTTTCATTAAAATGGAATAACATTGGCGTGACAATTTTAACTTCGATGTGTTTGTGTTCAGTAGCTTAGTGCATCTCAGCACTCAGCTATAAAAGCAAAGATTTCAGTAGCTTCTCATTTCATTACCCGTCCTCTTGACCACACAGCCTGAACACGATCAACATGTGGGAAAGTATCTGGACAGTCGTCTCCCCCAGTACCATAAATCTCAGAACTTACTGGTGAAGTGAGTGCAGGACAGTGAGAGATGAGAGAGAGTCAGACGTTGTTTAAATCCTCTTCAGAACAAAGCTGTCACTATGGTGCCCAGTGAACTGGTTTCAGCTGACACACAAACACACAAGCAGAGTATCCCCCACCTTCCATAGGCTAAATGTTAATCTTTGTGTGCCGGACACACAAACAGAAGTCTTTGCTGTAACTTGCATGTCGAGGACATTTGTCAGCATCTCTCACTGGTACTTCTATGATCTTTCTGACCAACATGGAGGCTGCGAGGCCAGTGGAGCCCCAGGATTTGTTTGTATCTGTCTCTTTTTCTGTTTCCTGCTCATCAAAAATGTCACTTTCTTCTTTCTGTCTGGCAGCATCTTTGCGGTCTTTGTCTCTCCCATGATCTCTCATCCTCCCTTTTTCAGTCTGCCTATTCTAAATGTCCTTGTCCCTCCACAGCCTCTCCATCTATGTCAGTGATCAATGCCAGGAGGTGGGTGCAGACAGTTTGGGGGTGGTGTTGTAGGTGTTGAGGTAATGACATCTTTCTGTCCCGCTCTGAGTAGAAGATTTCTCTCTTGGCCTCTCTTTACCTCTCCATCTGTGTGTGTCCCTCATTCTCTGAGCTGACAGTGCTTCTTTATCCTGCCGCAGAGACAGCTCAGCAGGCCTTTCATAGCGACACTCCCCCGCCATCGTCAGCTCTATTGTCGCACAATGAATAGACAGGCTGCGTTTTTGATAAGTGATTGAGTGCGAGGCCGTGAGGAAATAAGTGGCCTTGACGCTTTTGGAGATTTGAGACAGAAGGTGTGGCATACCTTAAGCCTCAGGAGGAAGGGGAGGACAGGAAGAAGTAAGACAATGCTTTGGAAAATGAAAGACAAAAAGGAAAACAGACATCCTGAGACCAAGAGAGAGAGAAACAATGAAAGAATGAGCCGAAGCATTGTAAAAGAGGAAAAGATGACAGACTGAACAACGGTGAAAAAGCAATAAGGGGAAAGGGGAAATAGGAGGGATGCTGCCTGTGGCGATGCAGTTGAAGGTAGTCGACACAAAAGGGATCATCCCTGGCAGCCATCTTGGACTACTGTTCAGAGGGCATGGTAAATTCTTTGTGCAGAAGTGGTGGCATAAATGGCAAATATATTTTAAAGACTGAACTTTAACAAAAGGTACAAAGGTCGAAGCGTCGAAGTTGACTCTTTGGATAAAAGCTTCAGCAGCAGGGAAACTGCACACTGGCCCGCATGATTAAAAACAAAGTTTTGTCCAGAGGTGATGCACGGCAAGGACGAGGTAGCAGCACCAAAGAGCCTTTTTAGTTGGTTAAAAGCTACCTGGGAGGCCTTGTGTTGTTGCTGCCAGGGAATTCCTGCGGTGATTTCACTTTCTCCAACGGGCATCTGCTACAGGGCAAAATGGAGTCACAGTGGGGGTCTCCCTCTTTCCCTCTTTTGCTTTCTCATTTCTTTCTCTCGAACCAAAGTCCTCAAGGGAAATCATTTGTGTTGTGACACACAACCTTGCGCAGGAGGGGATCCTCTCCTCCATTAAAGAGCTGGTTGAATAACAAACCCCTGTGTTCAACCCATACTGACAATGGACACACACACACACACACCTACACACACACACACTCAGTTTGACCCCTCTCACAATGGAGAAGGCATGCATTCATTAGCAGTTCCAAGAAAGCTTTGACTGATTCGGTATTGTATGGTTAATCCAAGGTCCCACCGTATATCACCTTAACTCCCCCTCCTCCATCTATCCATCCTACTCTCTCCATCACTCCTCTTTCACTCCGTCTCTCACTCTTTCCTCTCTGGCTCTTTCATCCTCTGTTCTGAAGTCACTGAATCCACGAATGAGCAATTAAGAAAAAGAAAAAAGGGTGAAAGTGGGAGCGAGAGAGAGCCAGAATTGTTGTAAGAACTAATCAGATTACTCCACAGCATTGATAGTATTATCTCCCTTCTACCCCCCTTCATGATGGATTTCTATCCACAATGAGATTTGTGTGGCACGAATCAGTTTAAGGGGCTGAACTTATCAAGGAGATTGACTTTTGATTTAGTGTGAGGCGGTTTACGTTGAGGTGTTCAGGTTGTGACGAGACTGAATATCGAGTGGTTAGAAGCTGGATGTTCCCCCAGCTCTGAAAGCAGCTCCACTAACCATGCCTTCTGTCTTTCTCCCTCTTGTCTGTCTCCTCACAGATCTCAAAGGTGTTCTGCACAATGAGACTCCTAAGCCTCTGAGGGGTGAGCACAAAAGGCCGAAGGGGAAGTGGAAGAATAAATCCGAGGGAGGGGGAAACGAGGACAAAAGAGGAGGAGGAGGAGGTGGAACAGAAGACAGAGGGACGATTCTTGACCGGCACCAGATAGAAGAGTGGGTGGAGAAGGAGGAAGATTTCAAAGGAGGGATTTGCTCGATCTGCTGGGGGTGCATGCTCCACCCTAAGCCCCCCCTCCCACTTGGACATTCTGCTTTTTAATTTATTTTCTGCACCACTGAGAGGTCGACAAAAAGTCAAAGAATGAGCAATAAACTAATTCTGGGATGCCTCGCAGCAAGCAGGGGCCTCGATGTGAGACTACCCAGGACTAGAGCCTTGCTACTGGGCTTGCTGCTCACCATGGTGGGCTGGCTCCCTCCGCTGGCCTGTGCAGATGTGGAGATTGATGTGCTGGGCGAGATGGTGTTAATGGAAGCAGGAGAAAGTGAGAGGGCTGGAAGAAGAAGTGAACTGGAGGCCTCCATGCACTCCTCGCTCCTTCAGGATTTCCAGGAAGTGACAGAAGGTATCCGGGCAATGGATGCTGTCGGAGTAGAGACCAGTGAGACGCCAGCGGCCCAGCAGAACACGGCAGCACCCACTGGCTTCCCAGACTCCTTAGCGGTGGTGGGTCGGATCTTCATGATGAAGGTGCCAAACAAGATGGAGGATGTTTACCTGGGTGATATTGTCAAGGTGAGTCCATCACCAGTCTGTTTATCCTTTTTTATTTTATTTGATAGTCCATGTTTTCAGTGTTAACCTTGTTAGCATGAGCATTACTGGTCCAAATTCATAATATGTGCAAAATCAACCAAACTCCTTTTATGATTTGGTTTGTTTCTTCTGATTATGCAAAAATATGAGCTATGCATAGGAAAACATATGTATAATTCTGAGTTTTATGGTTCGGAATACTACAGAGTGACATTATTTATGTTTAGGCTCAGACCACAGAGGTCCGGGCTAACTGCAGAAGCCCAAAGAGGCATTAGGGGATCATGGATAGTGGAGCACAGAAACTGTGAATATCTACACTACTCACAAAAAGTTAGGGATATTTGGCTTTCGGGTGAAATTTATGGAAAACGTAAAAAGTTCACACT
>JAUMHL010000025.1:26749433-26771140 GCA_032362345.1 Sandelia bainsii | reverse complement strand
TCACATTAAGTTCACCTGTAAAGGTTATAGTGCATTTTAGGTTCATCCTGAAATTGTACCCGAAAGCCGAATATCCCGAACTTTTTGTGAGTAGTGTATCACAGAAAACCAAAGGGGGGGGTGTTGGGGTCGGGCTACAGATGCCTCAGCCTGAATGAGTGGGTTGACTCTAGATGAACTCCAAGAACAAGCAGAAAGGAGCCATTCCCCTAAAAAATATGTCTGTAAAACTGTTCCAGCGTGTGCCATAGCTCAAAACCTGCCCCGAGGCAACACATATCTGAAGCCATTCAGAGCAAAATGCCCTTTTTTAATTGTACTGCATTTTCCACGATGGCCAATTCTCCATAATATATGAAACCTCATATCTGAATTGGAGGCTTTAGTAGAATTGTCCCCCCTCTCTCTTCTCACTCACCCACTCTCTTTCTTTCTCTTTCTACTCTTTCACCTGTCCATCCTCCTCTCTCTTCTCTTTAATCCATTTATCATTCTCCTATACTCTGATTTTACCTCTAGCTACAAATTTAACATCCTAAACTCATCCATCCTTCAACTCACTGTGCAGGCAGAACCTTTAATGTGCCCACATTTTCTCTCCTCTTCTTCTCTCTCTCCCTTTATCTCTATCCATCACATTCCAGTCAGTCATATCCTGCTGTTTACTTCCTCTCCTCCGCCCCTGACTCCATCCCATATTTTGCTTTTACGTCCCATCTTTCCCTCCCCCGTCCCTTCTCAATCCCTGTCAGATCACATCAGATCGTATCAATCATGTTCCCCGGCGTTGAACAGCATGAAAATATACTCATCCTTTAAACAGCTCTAATAAAACTCCAGCTCATTTACACACATTCAGACTGTACAGAGAGAGTCTTTCTGCACACGAGGCAGCCTCTGTCACAAAAACGTCAAATGTGCATTTGTGAAAAGGAACTGGTGGGAAAAGATCCAAAGTTAGTTGTGTCCTACTTTGCAGCAGCAGTTATTTGGTCCGTTTCCAAATGGTAGATGTCATTTCTCTGGTAGGAACTGCTCTTCAATTTTTCATTCATCCTAATGTTTTTGTACAGTTTACAGATGACTGAACAAGGCCATTTGCAGAATTTTAGCTGATTGGAGCTGACTCGATCTGGCGGCTTGCTGCCACACAACAGGCTCATTGTGTGGTTTGTGGGGGAATTTAAAGAGACTTCATAAATTGAGTCAAAACATTACGATCGCTCGCAGATGAAGCAAATATCGATTCTCTTGTAAAGTTCCACATCAAGGTCTTATAGATGTATTAGACAGAGAACAGTTGGTTTTCGTAGTCAGCATGTTGGAAGCAGGACAAATGGGTCCACCGGGTCAGTTGTCTGGTTTATCTGAGCTCGTGGAGATGGAATGTGGATGTGGAGGCTAGTTTTTATCATGGAAACATGTCTGTTGTTTTTTGGCACTCTTCAGCGCCCTCTCTGCTTGGTGGTCTTTTCTTTTGCACTTTCTAATCCTCACACCCCCTTCCCTCCCTTTGTCATCATATCTCATCTTTTCTTGGTCACTTCTCATTTTCTATACAGAACCCGTTTCTCCTCAAGCTCCTTGCCTCCTCGTCTTCTTTTACCCCTGTCCTCCATTACCGCAGGTTAAACTGTTTTTCCTAACCTGATTAAGTGTCATACTGATTATGTGGGGCATCTTATTAGAGCCAACAGGAGTTGACAGCATGTACAAAAAAGCCAAAAAGATGGGCAACATGGGGGGAAGGTAACACCAGGAGGGGTAGAGGACAGGCTAGAGGTGGTTTGGAGAGAGATGAAGACAAGAAGAGAAATGAAGGGTGGCGTGAACAGAGAACGAGATCATGACCTTAAAAGCTGCAGAACCAGCTTTGGTAAAAATCGACTTCTCTGTAAATAAAAGGTCATAGATTAGATCTGTACTTACATAGTCCTGTTGAAGTCCAGTGTCCTTGTGAAAGACTCAGCACCTCCTTCCTCCTTTGCTCTTGGACTGTCAGCCCAATACCTACAACTTCAAGAGAGCTTGTTTACTTCCCCATCTATTTCTAATTTCAGCAACGCTTCCACTTCCCCTCCACTCCAGCTCTGCCCTCTATTAGAAAAATAGAAACACTTTCCCCATCATCCGCCTTCCTTCCCCTTCTCTTTAGATGTGAGTCCCCCCCTCAGGTATTTTGAAGGTTGGTGCTCAAGGTTGTGGAGCAAAAGGCCAAATAAATTTTTGTGCTTGATGTTGCACTCATACTAATGGCCTTTTCTTATGAAAATCACAGAGTCTGAGAGGTCTCTAGCTCTGCGACAGCCCGCCTGCCCATTCACCTTTTCCTGAGCAGCCTGGGCCTCGTCAGTGAATACACCACCATTTATCCATTCATGCAGCGTAGAGCTGGGGATTCTCAGCCGGGTGGGCAGGACATCAATCTCAGAGGTGGAGGAGGGGGGTTTCAAGAGGCTGCACATTGAACCTGAAATAGAGAAATGGAGCTTGTACTTCTACAAACATATATTATTTACAGACAATATCTGCAGTGTTGGGCTAGTTAATCGTCAAATGTAATATATTACATTTTAATTAAAATTTTTTAAGAAGAAAATTAAGTTGTAGTATTACTTGTTAAGACAGGAACAACTTAGTTTTAAGTTGCTTGGTTACAAGCTGCCTTAGCTCATTCAGGGACAGGCGAGACAGACGACAGGGTTCAACTTCAGTTGTCTTGCACCTTGTCTGTTGCACAGAGGTGTCAGCATCCAAGCCCAACTCATTAAGAGTAACGAGAGTGGACTGAAAAATAGATGAGATATGTAAGAAGCTTTATTTAAAAATCACAATATTATTAATGCATTATAATACTGCACTACCATTAAAACCAATATTACATAACACGGTGCCAAAGTAACCCCTCACCCCCCAGCACTGAACTGCAGTGATAATAATGTTCTCCTTGTCAAACTCTAGATGTCTTTGGGGAGTAACGTGAATTAGAGATGCACCTATCGTTTGCACTGCATCCATATTCCATTTAAAAGATCATATTGGTCTGCACGGGCACAGCGACACCAGTGCAGTGAGAAGGTGGGGCCTCAGTGGCTGCAGCTGGGACTGAAATGCCCTGCAGTGGTTGTATCATGTATTGTTATTAATGGAAGTGGCTGTGAGAGTAGAGTTTCTGGCCAACAGATGAGTACTCTCCATAGCCTCATTACCACAATTACCAAGGTAATTAGCTGATTGGCTGATGGGCTGCCTCGTAGGCCAGCTCACCCCCTTTCTTTTCGCTTCTCATTCCAGGAAATAAGTGACGCTAGCTGAAAACTCTTTTGTACTTAAGTTTCTGGGATAAAGAGAATTCAGAGTCGAGGAATGAGGATCAGTGCGTGTTCATATTTTCCTGTGTCTACGAGCACGTTGCATCTTCCTTTGTACATATTTTGCTTGTTTTTGCATTTAGATTATTAAAGAGTGTGATACTCACAGCTAAGTGATTTGTAATAACTCCCTGTAGGAGTTTGTGTCACTTTGTGTGTGTGTGTGTGTACACATTTATAAAAAACAAACTTAAGCACACACATGCATACATACATGTTTGTGGGACAATGTGTGTGTGTGAGGAGGATTGTGTGGTTGTCAGGTCACACTGACTGGCTGTTTGGGTCGCTCCTCTCTTGATGAATGGAGACAGTAGCTTGCTGTTGTAAAGGGTCGCCTCCCCCCACTCGAGGTGGGGGGGGGGGCATTTTGGTGGGAACACTAACTTTCTCCTCTCCTCCCCGCTGCGTCCTTTCCTCTGCTCTCAATTCATTATCTTCTCCTCCTTGGTGTTTCTGTCGTTCACGGTCTCCTCCTCCTTCAATGTCTTCCTGCCATCTTGTTAAATTTCCAGCGTTGCAGCCTGTGACTGAAGGACCCCCCCCCCCCCTTTTTTTTTTTTCTTTTTCATCACTGTCATTCTTCTTTTCTCTTCCAGATCAGCAAGCTTTGTCTCTCTTCAGCTGCTTCACACGCATTTGCAAAACACATTTATTTTATTTTTCTTTGCTGCAACAGGAGCAGTTATTTTTCCTTCTTTCTCTTCTCTACATTTTTCTCTTCTTACAAATTCCTTCCATATTTTCTTTTTTGAAGGGCTTTAAAACCACAACCATCATTGTTATTTCTCTTTCCATTTACTTCTACATCTCTTTTTGCAGTTTAGCTTGACAAATCTTTTCAAAAAGTTCTGATTCTCCAGGCTCTTCTTTTTGAAATGCATGGCAGTAGAGAGGCAGATGACAATGACAACAATACTTTTATTATTATCACTCTTCCTCTCTGCTGTCCTGCATTGAAAGTGTCTTTTTAGAGAGCAGCTCACCCTGTAAGCTCCTGTAGCCCCATAGCTGTTAGCTGGCAGGACAGCAGTGGAAAACTGGTATTAAGGGAGCAGGAGGGAGGAGGCAACCCAAAGATAAAAACTCAGAAGGCCAGAACGTATGAGTCACCCGAGCTGTAAGCTAGCACGCCGCGATCAGTTTACTGGCACCAGATTGGTGGTGGCCATGTTGCTATGTAATTAAACACACAGTAGACGAGGCCTTTTGATTCACATGTTCTGAATTAAATGCTCCCACAAATTCATTCATAATTTGGTGTTTCTTAGTTTGAGCTGAGGGTTGTGTGTTTGACATATTTCTTTTGGAAAGCATTCCCTTCTGTCCGTGGTAGAAGACGAATTCACCGTTAGTCACGCTGATGCCTTCGTGTCAGTGTCGGGTTTCAGGGCGTAATTTCCATTTGACCTTTAGCACAAATAATTACTGCCTAACAGCCACCGTTTGATTCCCTAACGTCCCACAGTAAAGTAAGCCGCTTCCAAAAACACAGAGAAACTCAACACTGCAGAGAATGTCTCCTGATGTTATTATGGTGTGTCCTGTAGCCTAGCAACCATAGGTTTTGGACCGGCCAGTGTCCTCCAGCAGGCTTGGTTGTCACCCAAAGGGTATAGTGCAGTTGCAGCACGGCAGGCTGCTTTCATGGGTTTTTCAGGCTTAGTGAGCCAAGCCATATTTGGCGTGTGAGGGTTACAGTAGCAGATTATATTTAGTTGCTGGACACTGTGATTAAAGATTGGCCTATTAAGGCAGTTCTGCACAGAGCAAGTTGTTGATCTTCACCGGGTGTTCAAAAAAACTGCACAACGAAATCAGGTTTCTGCAGCACTCACCAAATGAAAATAATATTTAAGAGCTTATTAATAACACATAGAAAGCAATTTAATATCTTTTTCACAATGATTTAAAACAAACAATAGTGTAATGGCAAAAAGACACCAGAGAGACTCCAAATGATTATAGAGACAAAAGATGACAACAGAACGATTCAAAACAATCACTGAAACGAACGTATAGATGCTAAATGACCACAGAGACGCAAAACACGTTTAACTGAACATACTGCGAAAATGCATTCTTCTGTTCGTTCTTCTGAGCGTATCTCCCTGCAGCCTCCCTGTTCTTTTTTAGGGAAACTGAATTTTAGATTTCTCAAGAAAATGTCATAATACACAACAATAATAAAAATAATACAGCTTGTGGCTCAAATCCTTCACAACTTAGTTTAGAATCGAACTCTGCACATGTTGTTCCTCTCATCTCAAACTGCACTGATTTGGTTTTTAGTGACCAGCTTCCTCTTCAGGCACCTCCTCCACTTCATAAACGACCCTCGTATGTGTCTTTAGTGTTTCTCATTATCCCTGAGCAATGTGTTTAAGGTTTAATGGTTTGTGTCGGTACTATACCTCGTTAGCCGGATAAAGATAGCTAATGTTTTATTCACACGGCATCTAAGAAGGAAAGAGGGGATAATTGCTGACCTAGGGACAAGAGAGGGCCTGACCGAGTTGTTCATCAGGAGGAGAAAGGAAGCTCTCAGTCTGTCAGGTCCCATATACCTATATTTCTCGCCAAAGAACCAGCTCTCAGCCAGGAAAACTGGTTCCAGGCTGGGACCAACTCTTTTTCTGGTCTAGAACTAAAGAACCGATTGTGTCAGGGGGTGGAAATCACGTAAAGCTTTGCTGTAAAGATAAATATCAGTTTATTATTTTTTTAGTTTTGTTTAACTGCAGTGTGACCGATAAAACATAGTTGATGCTAATTAGCTAGCTAAAGCTAACAAAGGCATTAATAAACATTAATATCTGACGTTCGGTTTTAACAACAATGGATGTCAGGTGCTTAACTGTCTAATGTTGCCCCCCCCACTGTCACAGTGGATTTAACTGTGTGATTTGGCCTTCAGCTCCTTTAGTGTACCCTTGATTTCTAATCATTTTACTCCTGCTTCTCCCACTATTGTTCATCTTATATTCATATATTTTACACCGTTCATAGGGACGACTCCATGTTTCTGTTTCCTAACTTTTGCCCGGTCCTTTTTGAAGTTTTGTGAGTCTATGCAGCAACAGGAAGCTGCTGACCAAGACAAATTTACTTGCAATCACAGTAAATGAAAATGATTCTTAAGTCTTTGTCATAGACCTGAAACCATTATTTGACTAGAAATCAACAATCATTTTTATATAGTTTCAAATAATTCAAGAGAAAATATAATTGTCTCAGTTCTGAACATTTACTACTTTTTTTGGTTTTATGTGACAATGAACTAAATGACTCTGGCTTCTGGACTGTTAGTCACACAACTTCACGTTGGACATTTTTTCACCATTTATACTGAGAAGATCATCACCAGTAGAGCTGAATCAATTAGGTGATTGATCAATTAGCAGGTTGGCAGAAACTAACCTGATAATTCATAATTTAACACGGTTTTCAATCTAAAATAGCAAAAATCCTCTGGTTCCATCTTCTCTACTGTGATGAAGAAATATTTGTCTTGAATCTTAATTTCGGGTTTTAAACTGCTGTTTGTTTAAGGAGCAGTTGATTCCGCTTTACACTGAAACATACAGCGTAAGAGATCATTTGTAAAGCCATGAAGCAGAAAGAAAATACGATTTCTCAATTCTTTGTTGGAAATGTTGATTTGCAAATAAATAGGATGCAGCCTCAGTCACTTCAGAGGATGAGTTAACAAACTCATTTGTTTGTCCTCTCTATTCAGTAACAGATGCTCGGTTTCTAGAAACGTGCACCAGTCTTTATACTTGGGAAATGAAATACTATTTGTGTGGGTAGCACTGCAAAGACAAACCGACGCCTGTGTGTGCACTACATGCGGTTTCAGCCTCTTAGTAAGGCTGAGATTCTCCTCAAGAGTAAATATATAGTACAGCATTTTCTGCTGGTGAGGATATTTGGTGTGTGTGTGTGTGTTGATGATGGTGAGTAATTCTGTTGGAGCTGCAGCATTAGTCAGAGCTGAAGCTGAGAGTCTGCGAAAAAGAAGCCACACGCTGAGACCGAGGTAACACACATATGCTTGCACGCGCTCAGTTATTGTTCCGAGCGGGGGTTGTACAGATATACATGTGCATGAACATTTGCATATGCAGTAAAGTAGATATGTTGTGTTTCTGACTGTGTGTGCACCGTCTTTCACCTTATCCTATCAGTATCTCTGTGGCCCCCCTAGGGTTTCTCTTCTCTCCCCTCCCTCTCTTACACACGACATCTGTCTCCCTACGACTTTGTGTGTGTTGTGTGTTGCAGTAGGTACCGAGGTAGCACGTTGGCTAAGCTGACACTGCTGCACGGGCAGCTCAGGCTGTGAGCACGGATGGAGCTGTCCTGTCAAAACAAGACGCACACACACACACGCTATATATATCATTCTAATCTCTCATCTCGCACCCACACAGCTGGAATCAAACAGCTCCTGTTGGCTTATGAGTATCTGCTCATTGCTGTAAACAGCGAGTAAAAGAAGGACAGAGAGACAAAAAGAGACTGGGAGGAAGAGCTTGATAAGTTTGCTGCAGGCCTTGGCAACCAGGTTTATTACAGTGTGTTTGTGTGTTCCTCTTGTTGTGGTGACTCAACTTCCTCATCCGAAAAAAAAACCAAACGTCTCTATAATGTAAATGATTAATTGTAGAGTCAAGACACAGTTTAATGTTGGGGAAAAGGTTGGAGTTAAGGTTGTGGTTAGTCTCCAAGAAATGGATATAAGTGCAGAAGAGATGGAAACAGTTTTAGGGTTCGCAGTAGAATCAGGGTTAGAGTACAGGGTACGCAGCACAACTATAAGACGTGACTGTACTTGAGAGAACGTGTGTCCTGTTTTATAGCGAAGAGTCATCCCCATCATTGCACTTTAATGACCATATAATAGGAGAGTTTTTGTGGTTACGAGTGTGGGCGCGCACGCATGTGAATTAATTCAGGTACGTGTGCACAGAGCACTGCTCTTGCTGCTGTGTTAGGAGTCGTTTCCTTCTGCATACATCTGCAAATCTGCCTCTTGTAGTGTTTTAATGACTATTTAGTTCTGCAGCCCATAATATCTTCCTTATGAATCAGATTCCTGTGGATCTCTTGACACCGAACTGTTCTACAATAGGTCCTATTAATAGACATGGTGAATTTTTCCTGGACCTTGTTTCATCGCTGGGATTCTGCATTTCCATTCAGCTTCATTACTATCGAGTGTACGTCTCATATCTCATGTTCCACTTTTTGGACTTAAACTGGAAGCATGTAGAGTTTTGGATATGTACTGTGGGTTTAATATTCAAGGCCCTTTAAAGCATAATTATGTTCTGTTTTACAATGTAATGTTATTTAATAAATGCAGGGAAGATGGTGTTATTTAATACAGTGAAATAATTATTAACATAGATTAACTGGTATGCTCATCTGATTTACGAAACAGTATTTTTCTTTATTCCTCCTGTTTATCTAGTATCTAGAGGTAGATAACTGTGCAGGTTTATTTCCAGGTTTTTTCTGTAAATATCTGTGAGATTTGTGACACATCCAGCTACCATTCAGGTAAACAGAATTTTGTTTGCAGCGCTCAAAGCAGCAACAACTTTAATTTAAAAACTTCAGCAACAATGTGCCCTTCTAGAAACAATTATTCTGGATAATTCACAGACCTTATTGTGGACAGTTTTGTTGGTTTTCAACATACCCACAAAATACAGATCTTAGTATCTGTAGAGAGTTTTATTTGTTAACAGCGTACGACTGTGTATGTGAAGTTAGGATTGTGTAATCAGAAGTTTTATTGCTGAAATAAAGTGTAGCCGATGCTGTCAGTTAATATAAATCTGCACAAATCAAATCAAATCTCCAAAACTAATTTCAGATCTCCAGAGTTTTCCATTTTCAAACATGGTTGCTGACATTTCAGACTTTCAGAGCTCACAGGCCTCACTGCTCGTACGTTTCTCTTTCCTAGATTGCAGTGTGAATGTGGCTGCTGTGGACATGAGCCACATATGAATTTTTTAACACTGCAAAATAGGCTGTAAGATGGATTTCCCTTTGTAAACATCTGCCTGCCTGTTGGCCACCAAAATCCCACCCTCTCTCTATAGTTATTCCATCTATCTATCGCTCCTCCTCGTCTCACATTTTCCACTGGAAACACTGGACTATGCCAGTAACTCCCTCTCTTTCTGTACGTTTTCTTTCCCAGCTCCCCTCCCTTCTCTCTGCATGCAGTCTCTTTTCTCTCTCGCTCCACTCTGAGCTCCCCCGATCCCCCATCATTCTCTTTTCATCTTATCCCCCTCCTCGCCTGTCCCAACTTCCATGCATCCTCCTTTCTTCTGCCTCACCTCACCATTCTTCTTTCTCCCCTTCCCCCACCACGCCGAGTTTCATTTCACCCCGAGTCATCATATTACAGCAGCGTGCCCAGAGCGCACCTCCTCTTCCTCCTCCTCCTCCTCCTGCACTGCCTCCAAAATATGAGACTTATCTGTTGAGCTGTCAAATGGGTCCGCGCTAACAATGGCCTTCTTTTTCCACATTCTCCTCTTGCCACAACAATGAGCTGCTTTCTTTCCATGAAGGCTGAGAGATGTGACGCTTCCTTGTAATATCTCTACGTTTATGAGATTCTCGTTGTTCTTGAAGGAGGAAGGCTTGACCTCTCTGTCTTTCTGATCCCTGCTCCTGCCTCTCTGTCAGTATCCCAGGTCGTTCACCTCTGTCTCTTCCTTCCAGTCTCCAGGTTTTCTGTTGTAGTTATTATCATGCAGGTTAAAGTATTACCATTAAAATGTATGTAAAAGTACTGTTTTATTACATTGAGAGGATGCATTACTGTCTAAACTGAATTTAATATTGTCGCAGATAAGGTAGAGCTAATCAAAGCATATCTATAAAATGTAGTGTTATGTTAGTTAATGCAGTTAACACCAGCTGTTAAATGTACTGCGGTAAGAAGAATACTAGAAAGTACATGGCCCTTGAAACTGCATGTAAATGGTATATATGAGTAAATGTAATGTTACATTCTACCACTGATCTAATGATAGTTATTCATTCAACACTCCAAACTGTGTTCAAAATATGCTTTTCTCACAAATAAAGCCTGTTAATTATATATAATATATATATTAAACAGTGGATTTTAGTGTTAAATTTCTTCAGCTCCAGACAGTCGGCTGCTTTGCCTGAGCTGTGATGCTGCCTGTCCTCAAACTGCAGCTACTCTCAGCGATTGTAACTCCAGAAAAACAGCTGAGAAGGCAGAGGGAGTGAGGCCAGCGATGCAGAGAGAAATCAGGATGATGCCGGTGATATGCGATAATGTCTCCTAGTGTTTCATGCCTGCCGCTCATATAGACTTCAAATACATTTTCATTCGATTTTATTGCACCACAGCGCCCATCACTGTAGCTTATGGTGCAGATAGTCACGGTGGGTTTGTGGCTGACGTGCCTACGTGTCAGTGGGCTGGGGGATGATCTAACAAGTCCAAACTCCGTTAATTAAAACAAAATGAAAATCTTGTGAGTGGGGTTTGGTGGTGGTTTGCTGCTGCACTCACACTTGGGGTGACAGCCGAGCTTGGTCCTCTTTATACACGTCAGTGAATCATTGTTTAAATCATCCATAAGGCTATTGTCTCCTGCTGGTGGTTTAAATTAAATCAGCATTCATTTCACGCTGTGCTTAAAGTGATCGTGTTCCTCCTCAAAAGCCACATTACTCAAAACTGATATGTGGTTTTGGAGGTGACACGTTGAAGTAGTTGAAAAGTCCTGTCACACTGCTCAGCAAATGTCCTGAGTAAATTATGTGTGATTACAGCTTCTACATGTTTTGTCTTTGCCTTAAGCTTCCCAAGAAGTAGTTTGGTATCTATCATCTTTGCAGCAGGTTCCTCTGTGCTTCTCTGTATGAATATTCCAACATGCAGGGTTTTCCCTGGCTTTTTCAAAGGGCTCAGGCGGTAACCTTGCCCGTGGTGTGTTGTATGGGGAGTGGGGGCTAGATGAGTCTGCGAGAGAAGACGATAACCTTTAGGGCCAAACATCAAGCTCCCCTGTGCCAGGAAAAGATATGAAATATTTTTTCTTGACATTTTGGGGGATTTGATGTATTTTTCATGTTCTTTGGGGAGGGCAGGAAATTACAAGCTCTCTGCTGGGTGCATGCAGGATTTTAAAAGACACTATTTTGTTTCTGCTTTAACTTACTGAGCCAGGACATTGACTTAGAGGTTTTGGTCATAGCTTTAGGCAGCCTAAAGAATCTACAGTGGCAGTACAGCCACAGACTTCCTATGTTGTTGCTGAAAGAGACAGAAGCATTTCTTGTTCCTTAAGAAGCATTGAAACACCTGTTAGTTTATGTAGTTACTGTGTTAATCTGTTGCCCCAAATGTCATAAAATGATTCAGCAGCTTTTGTTTGTTGCAAGTTTCATATTTTCACCTTTTCACCTTTTTCGACCAAAGTACCTGAAAAATGAATTTTCTTCTTAGCCATATTTAATAGGCAGCAGATAAGGGAGCGATCAACCTTGTACTTCCAGGATGCAATTTAGTAATTTATAGAGCAATTATGACAGCTATGATGAGATTACTGCCTGGCAACTCACTTGTCCTTCATCGTCTCTTTGAGATTTAATTTGCAATGCCATGTCAAGAGGCACTCGGTTTGAAGTTTTGAGGCTTTGAAACACTGTGTGACAAATTAGATCAAACGTAGCTGAAGGAGCCTACATTTGAAGACGCACACGTCATTTGTCTCTTGATTTTTCTATACAGGCAAATATTTGCCATCAACCCTTTCAGTGATTTAAAGGCATTTCTTTAACCAGCAGTTTGAGCTTATTCCTGTTGGAGAGACAACAGTCCTGCATGTTTTCCTGTTATCTATAATTATCTAAGTGGATTGAATTGTAAATAATAATAGTGTTTTGTGCAGTAATAATTTTCAAGATGGATTTTATCATCTTGGACAAAGACCATGACATCTTCCTGCATTACCACCACAGAATTTAATACTTATCTACCACTGATAAGCACTGTCAGAATTGGATAATGACATTTTGAAATAATGGCAGCAGGAAAGAATCTGTGCAGAGGAGGGGCGGCATGATAGCTCAGTGGGTAGAGCAGTCGTCTTCCAACCCAAGGGTGGTTCAATTCTCAGTCCTGGCAAGCTACATGTCGAGGTGTCCTTGGACAAGACACTGAAACCCCGTAGTAGCGCTGACACAGGTCTAGCAGCTGTCCAAACAACAATTTACCCAAGGTGATCAATAAAGTGTTAATTATTATGTGTCAAAAGCAAAAACAGGAGGATACTACTTCTAGAAAAAGGAAGAGATCCACGTATTTCTAAGAAAAGGGGCATGACGAGGTGTGGATGCTGGTCCAGGGGGTTGGGTTTTATTTGCTGTCCATGAGGGGATCATTGTTGAAAGCCCAGCTCATGGCAAGGTGGACGTGTTTGCGTGTCCATGTTGGATTTCATGTAGGTGGCCACATACAGCTTTCTATGTGTAGCCTTGCATGTGTGTGTGTCTGCATTTGTGAATGTGTGTGCATTTTCCCCCGGCACTGCCTGTGTGCTGGTTAGACCATTAATGATGTGTCTAGGGAGCACTGACTCTACATAATTTATCAACCAGGATTTATTAGCTGCAGAATTAACTTTTAGGGGCTGGGGGGACACAGGATGCATTTGTTCTTGTTTTTGGATTTATGTGTGCAGATGCATTGTCAGTCTGCTGTGATCCACTTCTCTCCACGAGCCTCCTACCATGGGGACGTCCTCAGCCGTATAATCAGTTAGTTATTTTAATTTTAGTCGGGTTTAAATTACAATTCAGAGCACTCTTTTGTGTCTGCATGTATTTTTGTGTCCAAAAGAACAGGGATTAATGGATGCCAGTGTGATAGTTAAATAAAGCACAACCTGCATCAAAAACAGATCAGTTAAATTAAGTCAAGTGACAAAATACTGGAATATTAAATATGAAATAGCTGTGAGGATGACATCTGAAGGGGATAAAGCCAGATGGCATCTAAATGTATCAATCTTCCACCCATGCATACCACAAACAATGAAAGCACCTTATCCTTGAATCTGTTGTGGAGTGAACAATAGCTTCATACTTTGTTGAATGAGCAGTTCACTGTATTTTTTTATTTCATTAATCATTTTTTCCCCACTTCCACATTCTGCTGCTGAAAGCTTTTAATGCTTCTCCACTTTTTTTTCTACAGATTTTTAAAATAATTTTCATTTTGTGTTGCCATAAATAACACTTCTCAAACTCGTTTCCCCTTAAATCATAATTTCCTTGATTATCATTAACACATTGGCGATTCGTTATCTCTTTCACTTCACCTTCTGTTTTGTGTTTCTTTCAGATTACTGAGATGGGTAAAGATTCCCTCCCTGTCTGGCTGCACTGGGATGCCAACAGCAGAATCCTGCGGGGTCTACCTTTAGAGGAGGACAAAGGTGTCCATTACATTTCTGTATCCATCTCCAATCACACAAAATCCTCCTCTTCAGAGGTGTTTTCCATCGAGGTTCACCCTGAAGATCATTTGGACGCAGATGCAGCCCAGCTGGCATCCAACCAAGCTTCCACTGAAGATGATGTCCAGCCATTCATGTGCGGCAACGAGGAACCAGTCACAGTGCTGACAGTGATCCTGGATGCCGATTTGACCAAGATGAGCTCAGAACAGAGGGTGGAGCTCCTTGATAACATGAGAAGCTTCAGTGGGGTGGGGCTACAGCACATGAAGATACTCCCTGTGGTCAACAATAGGCTGTTTGACATGTCTGCGTTCATGGCAGGTCCAGGGAATGCCAAAAAGGTGAGTGAATGTGTAAATGTGTGTTAGTAAGTGCATAGGTTTGTGGAAAAGTAAATATTTGCTAGTTGGTGAATCATTTAACATGTGACATAAATCAAAATTCTCATTGTCTCTCCAGGTGGTGGAGAATGGTGCTCTCTTATCCTGGAAGCTTGGCTGCTCGCTGGACCAGAGCACAGTCCCAAATATCAACAGTGTCCAGAGCCCTGCAAAGGAAGGCGCAATGTCAGCCAAGCTGGGCTACCCTGTGGTGGGATGGCACATTGCCAACAAGAAACCCCATGTCCCCAAGCGGGTGAGGCGCCAATTAAACAACACTCCAACACCTGTTCTGGCAGTGCTCCCTCCAACAACTGTGATGGAGCCTCCAACGAGGATTATCCCAACACTCTCCTCTCCCTCAATTGCTGCACCAACTGAAAGCTCTGCTCCCCCAGTAAGAGGCCCCGTTCCCCTACCAGGCAAGCCAACAATCAGAGTCCGTGACCCTATTGCCCACACTCCAACCTTAGGGCCCCCTCAACCAACTAGGGTTATGGAGACAACCAGCACCATTCCCATTCAGCCAACTATGACAAGACCTACTTATGTGGAAGCCACTGCCACACCTGCCACACCACCCACACCTACCAGAAGACCCACCAAGAAACCTAAGAAGACCAAAACCACACCAGTGCCCAGAGAGCCAAAGACTTCCACAGCAAAGCCATCCAGGCGCACCACACCATCACCTGCTGTCATCCCAGACCCATACAATGAGAAGCCTGTCTTGCGTAATCCTATTGACCAGGTCAACGCACTTGTGGGCACCTATTTCGAAGTTAAGATCCCATCTGACACATTCTTTGATAAAGAGGATGGGACAACAGACAAGCTGCGTCTTACCCTGAGACAGAACCACAATGAAGTGGTGGGAGAGGGCTCCTGGATCCAGTTCAACACCACTAGCCAACTTCTTTATGGCCTGCCTGATGTCCAACATGTGGGGAAACATGAATACTTCATGCAGGCAACTGACAAAGGTGGCTTAAATGCAATTGATGCTTTTGAAGTCCGTGTGAACAGGTGGCCCATCAACGACAAGACTCCTGTTATTTTCACAGCTCGATTTGAAGGTGAGCCCCGTTTAATAACAAATGATATCCACAAGAAGATCCTTCTGGTCAAAAAGCTGGCCTACGCACTGGGAGACCGCAACAGTAGTACAGTGAGTTTGCGGAATATCAGCAAAGGGTCTATTGTGGTGGAGTGGACAAACACCAGCCTTCCGCAGCATCCATGTCCAAAGGAGCAGCTCACAGTAATGAGCAGGACACTTGCCAATGCTGATGGAAGACCCTCGCCTTCCTTCAGTTACTCTATGGAGCCTGAGTTTAAACCACTGGATGTCATGGTCAAGGGAAGAGCAAGCTGCAGAACATATTCCTTCATCCCACCAGGAGAGATTGATATACCAGAACCTCCAGCAGGCACTCCCATTCCGGGAACAAGTCGGCAGAGCACGGATGACGTCTATCTCCACACAGTCATTCCTGCTGTGGTGGTCGCAGCCATCTTGTTAATAGCAGGTATCATCGCACTGATCTGCTACAGAAAGAAACGAAAAGGCAAAATGACAATTGAGGACCAGGCCACCTTCATCAAAAAAGGTGTGCCGATTATTTTTGCTGATGAACTCGATGACTCTAAGCCACCTCCATCTTCCAGTATGCCCCTGATTCTCCAGGAAGAGAAGCCCCCACTTCCACCCCCTGAATACCCGAACATGGCCACACCAGAAACCACTCCCCTCAACCAGGAGCTGCTGGGGGAGTACACAGCTCTGCGGGACGAGGACCCTAACGCGCCTCCTTACCAGCCACCACCTCCCTTCACCACTCCCATGGAGGGCAAGGGCTCCCGTCCCAAGAACATGACTCCCTACAGATCTCCACCTCCCTACGTGCCACCCTAAGACTTGTTTAACCCTCCCCTCATAGGGTGGAGGGAGAGGATGCCTGAGGAACTGTAACAGTTTCCATTCTGGTGTTTGTCTGTCTGGACATTTACAGGGAGAGATGACATGAGGTGCTAAAGTACAAAAAAGCTAAAGGGGACTTTTTCGGGAGGGGAAGTATTGAGTCGGGTGGGGTTTTACTGTAGACGGATGGGATGATTGGTTGAAACAGCTGGGAGGGACTACTTTCAGTGCTAGCCCAGCTACTACAGTGGCCTAAGACAAATTCTCGTCACATTGACTTTCGGGTCAACCAGTTGGTCAGAAGCAACAAATGGGAGACGTGCTCTCCCCCTCGAGCATTTCATTTTTTTCTCTGTTGATTTGGATACTGGCTTTTATTTAGTTTTTTCATCTTTATCCCAAGATTAATTGTTTTTCCTCTGGACTAAATCGTTTTCCTAACAACTCTCTTTTTTTTTTTGTCTTGATTTTAAACATTACGAGAAGACAGTGAACTGCCGTCAGACCACTGCAGGCAACAACTCGTGTTTTTTATTAAGGAGAGTGAGACTCTCTGGATTTGAAGAAAGGAAAAAAAAACTTATCACAAGGATCTCAAATCACCCCTGCAGCCGACACAAGAGAATGGAAGGCCGAGGTGCGAATGAGTGGGTGCGTTTATTCAGATTCAATACAGTTTGCCTTTTAACACTAGTCGTCTGTTTCTATCCTTATTCACAATGTCTAGTAAAGTTGACATTAACAAGGTAGCCTAAAAAGATTTAGAGATGAATAATAAATATTTTTTTGTTTCATTGGTTTTAAAATTCACTGTATATCTGGAAGATGTTCTGACAAATTGTGTTATATTTTTTTGGTGGTGGAAGAAAGCTGGAAGAAAGGGATTGCCTCACTAAAATAACCTGAAAGCTTTTTTTCCCCGCTTTTTGCTATAATAATATGTCGGGTACAAAACGTGAAAATCTTAACTTAACCCACAATTTTACTTTAATGTGGTTTTGGATGCTAAATTTCAGTTCATGCAATTTGACCTTCATCTGGTGACAAGGTTACTTAAAGGTTAACAAACGTGGAGTGAACACACAATGCCATTATCTTATACTAAACAGGAAGAAGAGCCTACAGCTTATTTTGGACCAGGCATAATTATTTTTTTATGTAAAGAGGCAGTTCTTCTCTCCAGTCTGAGGAGAAACATTGTGTGCCATGGAGACTGTCCCAGATGGGATTGTAGAGGTTGTCACATTTTGGGGGTCACAGAAGCGATGGCAGAGATTGACAGTATTTAGCTCTTTGAGAAACTGTCAACACAAATCTAATTTTTTTTACAGTTTCTGATACAGCCTCAAATTGTTTAATTATTAAAATAATACATGATTAATGATTAGTCTTCAGTGATTTGTAAAATTGTAGCCTAGACTTTTAATTATGATTCAATTATGTACTTTTTCTTTTGTCATGGGTCACATATTTCAAGTGTTATTTTATTGTGTGTTTGCATTTAAAATGTATCTCCCACTATACAAAGATGGAATGGCCCACATTTTATGTAATCAGATTTATTTTTATGTCCTTACATTTGCTGATGAGTTTCAACTGACAGTGACCCTTTGCAATAATAATGTAGTCCACTCAGTGACTGGCTGATGCAGATGCGAGTGACTCGTGTTCTCATGATATTGTTGGTTTTTGCAGGATGCCAAGGCTTTTTTTTTTTTTTTTTTGCTTATCAAGTGTGCATTGTCATAATAAAACCAACTGGTACGATTAAAAAAAACAACAACAACCCTTGTTTATTCATATATCTGAGTTAACTTGTCCTTGATGGTTCTGTTGGGAGTTTTCTGGCTGTGGGAAATGTCTTATCCTGTCATGCCCCCTGATCAAAACCTGACTGATGTTCATGGATGAGGTTTTTGTTCACTGTCACTTTTCTACTGCTCTCACTTAGCCTTGAATTAATAAATCAATCCGTCTGGAGTCCACAGGAGGTTTTACCTCCCTAGATGGCTTGCTGCCTGGCAACCATCTACGGTCTTTGGACTCATTGACACAGTTGTACTGCTGTCCTTTTTGTACTAAATTATTCTGCTATTGAATGACTAGTTGGACAATTCAGTTTGAAAGCTCTGCCCATTAAAAAGGCTACGCTGTGAAAACAGTCTCTCAGCTCCATCTGTCTCTCTGCACATTGCATACAGATAATTTGCATTGACTACTTGGAATATTGATTAGATGTAAACAATTTGTCAGCTCTATTGCACCTCTGTGATAATTCATGACAGAGTTTAATTTGGAAGCAAGGGAGGCAACGATGAATCTATACCCATGACATTTCTAGGTGAAAATGATCGTAGTGATGACAAAGAGTAATAGAGGATTGATCTTTGATTGGGAAACTTTGTACAGTGGCTGAAAAATCAGAGAGAGGCTCATTTCAGAGGTAAAATGCGGTTCAATCAACATCTCTAAATTCTCCTAAGTTTAGATTCTGTTTTTATTAATGAAAAAATATCATGTACCAGTGTGATATTTAATTGAACTGAAGATTAACTGTTAAACATACAGTAACTTTAGGACTCTCAAATGTGCTGCATATCTGATTGAGGCTTCTGGCAGATTATGGATGTGCTGAGTTTGCATTTTACAGGGCCTAATCAGTCGCCTTCAAAGCACCAGACAAGCTCCATCTATCACA
This sequence comes from Sandelia bainsii, assembly GCA_032362345.1. Classification (NCBI taxonomy): domain Eukaryota; kingdom Metazoa; phylum Chordata; class Actinopteri; order Anabantiformes; family Anabantidae; genus Sandelia; species Sandelia bainsii. The sequence continues at coordinate 26,752,232 of JAUMHL010000025.1, read as the reverse complement.
GGGAAGTTGCTAAAATGATTTGTAGTATCATTTTGTCTGTATCCTGCAAGAACATCATATCACCAGAAGTCAACTTTTCTTCTGTAGAATTTGAATCAAACAGATATTAGAAAAAATTAAGCTCAGAGCCCATCATAAGCAAAGACAATGGCCACTTGTAAACAAATGCTGAATTATAATGGAAAGCTTTTTGTAGGACACTTGTGATGAAGAGGTCATGGTTGGTGCTTTATAAAGCCTCAGAACTACACTAGATAAATATAAGAATAGGAGCACTTCTCAGAATAGAAGCCGGTGAACAGGACCACTCATCAGACTGCTCGGCTGTACACTTAGCAGTGACTCCACGTTCCCTGGATACCCAGTTCTTATGTTCCAGTTCTCAGACACTGGATACATACTGGCCTAAATTCAGATCAGAAGAGACTCTTGGGAGTGTAACGTTATGTTTCCCTGTACACTGACATTAAAGGTGGCCTATGAATTTGCATGCACTTTACTCACTTCTGATTCAGAAGATCATGTCCATGTAATATCTCAGTTACAAGCCCGGACGTCTTGATCCTGGTTTTGAGAAGAAGCAGCAGAAGAAGAAACCAAAGATTAATGACATGCAGGAACATTCAAGTAAAGTGGAGATGTTCACTCACTGGTTCTGTTGCCTTTGTGCATTTGATTTAATTACATTTGTGTTCTGCTTGTTAGATGGGGGCTACGGCTGCTACAAAGGGAAAGGGAGAACGCAAAAAACCCAATATTTTACTTTGATCTTTGGGAATGTGTTGTAGAATGCATTTAGTATTGTTCAGTCACGGTCTCATGTTTTTCCTTTGCTTTAATCTGCTCAAATTTTGCACACAGAGAAAACACTTCATTTTCTGCAGCTTTGATAAGTTGTGCACATGGGTGGGTGTTCCAAGCAGAAAGTGCCATTAGAAGTTATTGAGTGTAGATTTAAAGAAATGGCAATATTATCCTTTTAAAATGACTAAAAGTGAGCGTGTTCGAATAGCACGGACATGCAGTATGAATATTAACAAGTACCATGCAACTATTTTTTATATATTTCTCTTCACAAGGTCTTTAAATCAGATTTTAAGACAGTTACATGTTCATATTTGTTACATACAATATAATTCACACATATAATATCACAAGGTCGCTTTGGCAAGAAAGCTTCAATAAGTGTGCAAAATGATAACCTGGTAAAAATCTATTTGACAAAATGGATCTCAGAGTAATAAAGACACATTTTCTTTGAGTCAGCCGTCTGACATGATTAGTTCTCTCGGGAATTGTTTCTTTATGAGATGTAATTTCAGATGACTTTTTTCAGTAATTTAACAATCTTATGAAAGGTGCAAGATTGTACCTTTTGACAGCTGTGCAGAGCGTTGTTTGAGGAAATGGTGTAGACCCAGTCACAAAGACTTCACTACTATAGCTCTTCTTGTTGGAAGGGTTTAAAACAATCAGAGTCCACATGGTCTATATTTCACTGTAACCCATGTGTTGGAGTGCACTTGTTTTAGAAAGAGGACCATATGGAGTTTGGCGGAAACTGTGCTGTGCAGCTGAGAATCGGGAAATTGAAAATAAATTCACCCTCCTTCCCTGGGAAAGTCATTCAGAAAACAATTCAGCTAGTCTCCCGCTGTCTGCCTTTACACATACAATCATGAGGACTGTGACATAGTCTTTCATTACTATGAACACAACCAATGTGTGTTATTCTACTCAGCAAATATGAAAATGTGTCCCTGAGCTTGAGCAGTGACATCTGCTGTAAATACACCAAAAGTCGAGTGAAGAGATGTTTCAAAATGAAGTACACTGACTGTTTAATGTAATAAACATGGAATATGTCGCCCAGATGTTCAGTTTTGGACTATTCAGAGTATTTGTTCATACAATTAAAAAGATAACATAGGTCAGCATTATACTTTAAAAGTTAGGTGTAGACTATGCATAAATACTCCATTTCTGTCTGATTACTGGACTACTATATGAAGACGTGTCTTCTTTTTCAACTTACATAACTTTGTAACAACACACTGCTGAAAATGCACAACTGTACTTCTACAAAAAGGTTTATTTAGTTCATCATCATGCAGCAACAGAGAGCTCTGACTCAGCCTGGTTTTCAGAGGTGTTAACGCTTATTGAGCCCAAAACAACACCAGACAATTTCTTCACTTCAAATCGCTCTGGTTGATGGAAACGCTCAGGACCAAATATGCTGAAACTGCAGGATAACAATGCTGCCAAGCTGAAGGTTAGTATCTATTCACTGTGAAATCATGAAAGTAAAAATACATACAGTACTGTGCAAAACTCTTAGGCCACTATTGGATTAGTTTTCAGCAATGCTATTATGTCCATATATATTTATTTCTCAGTTTTTACATTAGAACATCTAGAAACACAAAAAGTAGTTTCTTGTCTGCTCTCCTTCCACGAAGACCATTCCTGACCTGTTTTTTTTTTTGGGCTATATAAGGATCAACTTGGCATCCAGATGAAGCTGCCAGATGCTGAGTCAGGTCCTTGATGGACTTCTTCTGGTGTCTCAAAGAAGAAACTTCTCATCAGATTTTGACAGATCAGATCTTCCTGTCCTATTATTGTCCTTGAACTCTCCAGATTCCTTGACAGAGGTCTCACACAGTATTTGAAACAGTTTTTTTAAATATTTTTATGATTTTTTTTAGAAATAAATAAATATACACTACTCACAAAAAGTTAGGGATATTTGGCTTTCGGGTGAAATTTATGGAATACGTAAAAAGTTCACACTAC
>JAUMHL010000025.1:26697187-26741641 GCA_032362345.1 Sandelia bainsii | reverse complement strand
TGGGCCTAAAGTTCGACAGTACAGAAGGGTCTAAGTTGGATTTCTTCAACACAGGTTGAATAACAGCATGTTTAAATATAGTGGGCACAAAACTAAGAGTTAAGCTACTGTTAATGATGGTGAGGATGGTGGGGCCAAACGTAGGAAAAACCTCCTTAAGAAAGCGAGGAGGAGCAACATCCAAAGGGGAGCCAGAAGGTTTCATAGAAGAAACCAACTGTTCTAGAGAAGAGAGGGTAATAGGCTCAAATTGATGAAAAATAGCCAAACACGGTACTAAGGTAGATGGATCATATGAGGGAGGAGAAATAAGGGTCCTACTATTTTCAACTTTCTCTAAAAAGAAATGAAGGAAATTATTGCAAAGATCAAAAGAGGGCCCCAACGGTGCAAGTTCATAATTAAGGACAGAATTAATTGTATTAAAAAGAACATGGGCTTTATCAGAGTTAGAGGCAATGATACCAGAAAAATATTGCGACCTAGCAATCTTTACCGCTTTCTGATAACAACGCCAGCTTTCTCTCATCATTTCAAAAGAGCCCTGTAACCTGTCCTTTTTCCACCTCCGTTCAGCTCTTCTACACTCCTGTCTAATAGCAAGGGTAGAGGCTTTTAACCAAGGCTCTATTCTGTGCTTTGGTTGTCTGGTTTTGAGTGGTGCCACAGAGTCTAGAACAGCTTGACAAGTAGAGTTAAACTGAAGGATAAGCTCTTCAGTGTTAGAGGACACATCGGAATTAAAAGTCCCTTCGACAGTAAAAGCAGCGGAAAACTGGGCAGTAGTGAAAGAGTTAAGCGCACGGCATCGCCGTGCAGGTGCACACGGTTTAGCCGGACGACATGGAGAGGGAAAGTTAAATAAAATAGGCATATGGTCTGAAAATACTGCATCACCAACACTAAGATTGAAAACAGATATACCATAGCTTAAGACAAGATCCAATGTGTGCCCACGTTCCTGGGTAAGTCCACATATAGCCTGAGTTAAGTTAAAAGAGTCAAGTATATCCAAAAAGTCCTTCACCAGGGGCTTGTCTGGACAACAAATATGAATGTTAAAATCCCCAACAATTAAAACATGATCATATCGTGGCAAGAAGTCCACAAGAAAGTCTGCAAAGTCAATTAAAGCTTTTAAAGAATTTGCGTTTTTGTTATTAGAAGGACTAAGGGGGCACACATGACAATGTCTGGGGGGTGGGGTGGAGGGAGAGTAGGAACAGATATAAGATAGTCAATCACATGCAGAATGCAATTAAGTGACTGAGAGTCTTCACAGAAGTACAGTGTACTGCATGTTTGTCGCAAGCATGCGACTACCCAGCCTGTTAGGATGGACACCATCCCGTGTGAAAAAGGAGGACCGATTCCAAAATAGATCAAAATTATGAATAAAACCAAGGTTGTGGGTGCGACAGACTGACTGAAGCCAAGTATGTAGACTTAGAGTTCTGCTGAAGTGACCCACACCACGACCCAGTTTGGGAATTGGGCCTGAAATAAAAATCGTGTTTTCCAGTGCTTTTTAGCAGATCAAAAAGTTGGAGGAAGTCGGCTTTTGTTAGCTCAGATTGTTGACATGCAGTGTCATGGAAACCCACATGAACTATTATTTTTTGTAATGAGGCAGAGTGAGAATCCAAAACACCAAGGAGCATTTGAATAATGTTGAGTAACTGCGTTTCTAAAGCGGACATTTTTTACTAATGGGTCTCCAATTATTAACACTGAGGGGGGAATGAGAGGAGGTAACGCTGATGATTGTAGAGGGTGTCGTGAGTTTAAAGGGGACTCAGATGGTTGTTGTGGAGAGCGCTGTAACATAGTGACCAGCGAGCGGTGGACCTGCAGGTGGATCGGAGCCCTTCGTGGCGCTCGAGTAAAATGTGGAGTGGAGCAACGAACTCAGTGACGAGAGGGTGGACCATGAAACAGCAGTTAGAGAAGGGGGCGGCTCATCAGCAGAACAGGGAACTGTATCCTCCAGTTTATGGACTGAGGATGGGTTGAATTTTCCCGGACCAATGATGATGTTATCTATTAGTCTCTCTGATTCCTGGACCTGGTACAGAGTAGAAATTCTCCCTTCCAGCTCTATTATTTTCTCGGCGAGACGGGTACAGTCCAAGCAACCAGAAGGAGACGTGAGAGGAGCCATAGTTGAGCGACAAGACAGAGTGACAGGCCAGGAAGTGTTGTGGCTATTAAATTAGCTTGACACAGAGAAATGGAAGGGATTGTTTGCAGCTTTCAGAGGGATTTTCCGATTTTAAATCCATTTGGTTTTGGTTATCTGCAGCAGAGGAGTCACTGGAGTCACCCAGCAAGAAGTCCAGTCAATGGGGAGCAGATGTCACAGACACACCAAGAAAAGGTACCAGCAGAAGGCTAAGGCTAGCTGGTTGTAGCTAGCCTGCACGTTAGCCAAAACAGTCCCACTCCAATCGTTTTCACTTCTCTCAAAGTGTATGAGATGATGAACATCTGGTGTTTTATCCAACAGTGAAACAAAGTCCAGTAACAAAGTCCAGTAAAACCAAAGTCCAGTAAAATCCAGGATCAGGGTGAAAGGAGGAAGGAGGGAAAACTTGGCACTGGAGTGATACCTGAGCCCCACACAGACACACAGACACACACACATGATGAATCCCATGAATTCTAGACCAGTGACCACAGTGATGCTCTGACTTTTCCTTTAGTGCCACCATGGGATTGACATTTGTAATTTTTAGAAATGTTCAAGTTAATAGATGAATTGGCCTAAAGTTTGGTACAACCCAGTTTTATCTACTGTATGTTGCAAGTGGTTTGTAAGGTTAAAATTAAGCTAAAAGATGCAACTGAAAGCAAACAGATGGACCTTTGAGCTTAGATTTCCAATACTACTACTACTACTGCTGCAAAAGCAACAATATACATTAGTCTGAATGCAGAGGGTATGGTTCATTCAAATTAGATCCTACTTCACACCATCCAATCATGTCTGAAGGTCAAAGTTTCAATAGCTCAGCCACATTCAAAGGTAAAGCCTACTGTCACTGAGAGGGATGTAATGCAAAAAGTGTTTCAAACCTGCGTGAAACTGCTCATGAAGGACACGTCTGGACAGTCTTTCCTTTTCATCCGTACGTAGAAAAAAAAGCTATTGTGCAAAGAATAATAACGAGGGCTGGACAGGAAAGTTCAAACCCTAATTACTCCAATAATCAGTGCTTGAAGTGGCTGTTAGTTAAATAAAATTACAGAGTCTTGAAAAATGTAAATGAAACAGAGTAATTTAACTAAACAAAGCCACAGTTGCGATTCTTATGGTTGCGTTCATCTCAAACAATAACTTCTTTACTTTGATGTGTTGTTTGCATACATAATTATACTGATTATCACTGCATGTAGCTCATATGCAGTCATTGTGTTTTCTCATCACTGCTTGAACTTAAGTATTATAATGGTAATACAACAGTAGAAATGAATGACTATTTTGTCTTACTGGAGTTTCACTCAATCATATTAGTAAAATCATAAAGATACAGATGTGATTTGTTTAGTAAAAAGACAGATACAGCACTGCTCAATAGTAGCTCTCCCTTGCACAAGCACTGGTGAGAAGAAATGAACTGAAAACATATTTATCATCTAACACTTTCAAGACCACAATTAGCAATTCAACGGCCAAAAGAAAATATAGTTTCACACAACTTATTCAGATTAACGGTTCTATAAACCAGAATATAGTTGGCAGGCTGATGGTTTTTGCTTGGCAGTATTTTCTTCATCCCTGCTGGAGTGTTAAAGGTCAAGAGAGATGGGGAGATGTTTACAGCGCAAATTACATACGAGCACAGAAGCCTGGGGAGAGCTTACAGGCTCCAGTGGGCCTGACTTAACTCATTAGTTAGAACTGCTGCAGCTCCATCCGGGTGCAAGGCCGGGAGATCTGACAACAGCACTTCACATACAGTGCTGTGAAAAAGTATTTGTCCCCTTCTTGATTTTTTTCACATTTTCTTTGCACATTTGTCACACCTAAATGATTGAGCTCATCCAACAAATTTTTATATTAAACAAAGATAACCAGAGTAAGTATAAAATGCAGTTTTTTAATGATGATTTCATTTATTAAGGGATAAAAGCTCCAAACCTGCCTGACTCTATGTGAAAAAGTTATTGCCCCCTAAACCTAATAACTAGCTGTGCCAGCCTTGGCGGCAACAACTGCAATCAACCGTTTGTGATAACTGTCAATGAGTCTTTCACATCGCTGTGGAGGAATTTTGGTCCACTCTTCTTTACAGAGTTGTTTTAGGCCACTAGGCCACTCCAAAACCTTAATTTAGTTGGGGGGTTTTTAGCCATTCAGAGGTGGACTTGCTAGTGTGAAATCATAATTAATAAATTAGAGTTTGTATTTACTCAGGTTTTCTTTGTGTAATATTAGAATTAGTTAGATGATCTGAATCATTGTGACATGCAAAACAAAATTTAAAAAGTCAGGAACGGGGCAAATACTTAAAGGGTGCAGTGGGGTTTTGGATTTTGTTTTCATTAAGAGAACTATAAGGAATGCGTCAGTGAATATGTGCTCAGGTATTTCCTTGACTACAGTAACCTGCAGGAAGAAAGAAAAGCTCTCTAAAGCTATCCTTTTATATCTGCAATGTGGAAGTTTTCACCTTGAGAAAAAAAATAAAAGGTTCTTACAATTCTGCCACCATGACACTAAAGAATCAGACGAAAAACATCTGACAAACTGGTCATTATGAATGGCTAAAGTTGGTTTTATAATGAGTACCACAACATGTTTGAGTCCTGCATTTGAAATTTTACTTAAGTAAAAGTGCAAATGTATCAGCAACCAACATATTTCAACTGCCAAAAGTAACTACTCAGGATTGATGAAGACAGTGCTCTTCAGATTAAGCTGAATATTCTGGTTATCTTCATATTTAATCTAAGGATGGGAATATGAAACTAACAGCTTTTGGAGTAGACAGAGGGAAGATAAAGAGCTGAATCTGCCACTGAGTCTTTTAGCAATTAAGAATCCCAATCTCCCTCCATTCTCCTTGAACTGTATTGGACAGCAGAGACTGTATCTCAGCGTTCAATTGGTCACTGTCAGGACACAGTGAGCCTGACTGTCCAACTGAAATCAGGATGGTGCTCAATATAATGGATTTCTATTGGTTTCTGCCGCCCAGACAAACGACACTGGAGAGGTAAGAAAATAGCTTATTGATGACTGAAATTGTGGTGGAAGCTGTGTGTAGTTCTCTCCAACTATCTCTCTCTCACAAACAGTTTAGGGACTTGTGAGGACATTTCATTGACTAACATCAATGCCTTGGAAACTTAACCCCAACCTAACCAAAAACAAGCCTTAACCCTATTAAAATAAGTAGTTAACCTTGAAGATACAAGTTTTTCCTCTAGGGGGTAAGTGCATAATGTTGTTTGTTACTTTAGCCAATGCTGCAGGATAATGGTCTGCATGGTACTACTGGCACTTAGTTAGGCTTTTTGACACTTTAGACGTCAGTAACCTGACAGGTAGTCTTGAGCAGTAGATGGCTCCACTTGCTCCATGAGCTAATTCTAGTCTTGACTTTACAATATATTTAAATATTGGAATTATGATTGTAATTATGTGCATACCTAGTTAAACCTGATGACCACCACGTAACAACTCTGGTGAATTTACATAACTTTATACTGCAGTGTTCATCTACACAACTGCCACTGAGTGTGAAAGCCACGCTGCAACTTACAATCTCAAGAAAAACTAAGCTAGCAATTAGCTATTTCCTTGTTTTCTAAATTAATTGGTCATGAAATGGGATCTGATCATAACCAAAGTCAAAAATATAAGCAAACACAATATTTCTAATCTAATAAAACAAAGTAATTCTCTTTTATGTGTTGTTGTGGAAATTTTCTGAAATAAGAGCACTGGACCAGTAAACTTGTCTTTGTAGGTTTTAATTTTCTTGCAAGAAAGGAGCAGTTCCAACACAGAATGACAGTCAGTCTGCAAAGGAGGCTCCAAAAACATACAGAAAGTGTCTCTCTTTTATACCCCAAGCAATAACATCCTCCCCAGTCTTATCTAGGTTCAGCTCGCCCTTTTGCAGCTACAAAGTTAAATGCAGTCAGGGCTAAATGTCGTCATAATTCATAACAGAGGAAAAATACACTTGGTTACACAGACACTGAAAAGGGCATAATGTGCTCATTGTTATACTTAATACAGAGAACAATAAAAGGAATACATGAAAGTTCAAAATTTGATACCACAGTGTTTATTAAACACACCCATTAAAATTGTGAAAAGTGAAAAATAAAAAAGTCAGTCAAACAGTTTTTTAGTAACTGATTGAACCACCTTTGGTAGCAAAAACCTCAAGCAAGCACTTTCTGTAGCTGTGGATTAGACCTGCATTTCATACCTTGTACAATAACTTGATTTCCCCTTCGCAATGGCAAAGTGTCCAGGCCCCAGGTCAGCAAAGGAGCCCCAAATAATGATGCTCCCTCCACCATGTCGGTAAATATTCTCAGTCATCCAGGTCATGCTTATCCCAAAGTTGCTGTTCAGGGCAACTGGCCTTGATTTAAGTTCTTGAAGACATTTCACCTTCCACCCCGAAGGCTTCATCAATTCTGACTGACTAGGTGGAGTAGCAAGCTTATAAACCCTGTGGAGTCATTAAGTCGTTAACACTTTGATGGTCACCTACGGGTTGTTGTTCCACTGGCCACCTCCTTTGTTGAGAGAGGGTTATTCAATCTTGTCATGAATAGCTTCTCTAATGCCTCCTTTGTGCTACATGTCTTCCCTGTTCAGTATATGATCATTACGGTCTTCAAAACAGTGACCCTTTCTTTCAGGTGTAGATGGCCTGCTGAATTCTGTCCCGAGGAACTGGCTCTTCTGTGTTGTGCCATGCGTTTGTGAAGCTGTTGTTTAGTTTCTCCTATGTACAAATTCTTCACTTCATTGCTCTGTTTGTCTCTGGGTGTTGTCTTGGGGTGGACTTGTTGATGACATAACAAAGAAGAGAGGTCCACAAGGTAACAACTACAGTAAGCAGGTAATGTATTAATAAGAACTAAAATAAATTAACAACTGTTGTATCAAGTAAGCAATCAGTGGCAAAGTGAGGGTGATGAATGCAGTGAAACCTACATGATCTCAAACAAGACAAACCAACCAACGTAACCAAACTAAGAACTATGTTGGTGATGCATCAGGATAATTATGAAACATAATACAATCCTTTTGGTGTGGCACAGAGCCCAGACCTCAACCCAATAGAGATGCTGTGTAATAATAATAATAATAATAATAATGGATACTTTTTATTAATCTCCTTAGGCAAATTCTTGTGGACAGTCAGTCACATTTAAAGCACCAAATCTTGTTGGGGCTCAATGTGTTGTCCAGAAACTTCAACATGTGGAATTAGGGGATACCAGGAGTTGAACCCTGAAGGTCATAAAAAGCTGCCCTACCAACTGAATGACCTCAAAAGACCCGTTCACGCCAGACGTCCTAAGAATATGTCTGAGCTAAATCAGTTCTTTGGGGATGAATGGTCCAGAATTCCTCCTGAAAGTTGTGCAGATCTCATCCACAGCTACAGGGAGAGCTTTTTTGGGGTCATTGCTGCCAAAGTTAGTTCAACCAGGTATATAAAAAAATAAATAAATAAATTCAGATGAATTGAAAAATTTGTTTAAAGCTTTATTTTTTGACAAATTTGTCTGTAAAATCTATACTGTTATTAAGTTTAAAATAAGAGAAAAAATTAAATATAGAGAGGAAATTTTATGATCCTGTATCAGATCAATAATAGTCATCGAGTTTGTCAGGAGTGAAGCTGACTGCTTTCACTGCAGTTACTCAAGTTTTGCATTAATATAACATGATCTGGAATACTGTATATCCATTGTCTGGAGTGTTTTGCAGCAAGAGCAGGATTTTAATACATGCTAACGAATTTAAAAACTAGAATGAGGCACCAGTTCTCTAACTTGTGCAGCAGCAAACAGCATTAACACATTATTTTATATGCTACCATTAGCTAACCGTGTTGTCAGTCTTGTTTAAATTTATTATATTGTTCACACGGATTATTTGACAATTGAATAATCACGGACATCCTCAGTGCTCACATAAACTGAACTGTGTGCTGAATAAAATGTGGACAATGAAATTCTATGTATTTTTCCTTTTAAGTATACTTGTATCTCCACAGTAATTTGTTATCCTAAGCTTCCTACTTTGCCTTTCCTTGTTTCCGCCTATGAATAATTATGGTGTTTATTCATTAATACAAATGTGGCAACCCTTGGGTGTTCTGAACATTGTCTGTATTATATGAATCTAATATTTGATAAACTGCACACATTTGTGGTTGGCGACTTTTAATTACAGGGGGAGAGACAACATTCATGACTTGTAAAGAACAGTGATGCTGACTGTTTGACATACATCAGTGGGGTACATGAGCTTCATGGATATATGGATTCAAGGTTCAAGATTCAAGACACAAATATGAAATTACAATGGGACAGCTCTCAAACACTCAATGAATATACACTCCACAGGGTGCACCGAGCATATAAATAACTTCAATGGCATAATGAAATTTCACACTGTGTGTTATTAAAAAGCAGTGCTGGTAACATTTTATTATCGATGTCATTGTTATAACTCTGCAGATTTCATTTTCTGTCATTTCAAGTATGTGACTATCCGAGGATATACAGTACTCTTCATTATTGAAATTACCATCATACACTGAATGGTATCTGTATATTTGTACGGTTTGTACTGTAAGTGCTTTAGGACAGAATGCATCCCATAAGTGTCCTAATGCTTGTAATTCTATATTGTTCAGTTTTACCCTTTTATTAATCCACTATAAATACAAAATTACAAATAATACTTGAGCTCTGAATATATATAAATACCCCTTTTGAAATTAATATATTGTTCGTCTTGCCTTACATATAAGGCTGCAGTCTTAGATCACAAAAACACCCTCGCTAACAGAATAAATGATATAAGGATCAAACAGTAGCCTCCTTTTATGAAATTCTCTATACAGCGGATGAAAGTGAAATTTCCCTTTTGAAATGATGGTCACATCTCATAATATATTACGTTTCTTTTGAATTTCTCTTGTGTTTTTGGAAATACAAGACAAAACATTCTCTTTATTACAGAGTGCAATGAAAAATTGCCCGTTGCAATTTTTTCAAAGAGATATGTTCAGATTAAGGCTAGAAGTTAATTCCAAAAAATTAAATCTCCATTTTTTCAGTGTTATGGATGATTCCAGACTTAAGTCATTTTCCCTGTCTATGTGAACTCTATCTTTAACTATATGCCATTCCCCAGAAACTATATGTAATAGTGACAATAGAAAAACATACCTCGAAAGGCTGTTATCCTTTTCATATATCGCACACATTATAAAGAATGACACAAAGAGCAGATGTGCATCAACAAGAAGTAACCCTCAATCTCAAACCACTGGCCTTAAGGTTTGTAGACAACTGCTCTACTTTCTTTCATAAATCGTCATATATAATGGCATGATGAAAAAAAAGTTATGTTGTATTTAATTAATATTAAGATATTATTTAACATAAAAAAACAGGATTAAGAAAGTGTGTACTAACTTTTGCACTTATGACTGTACTATTCCTTTAACCAAGGCTTGCCAACTCTGACTGCTGGAAGTCTGCGAGAAGTCGAAGAAAATGTGAGCGCCCTAATTCAGAAATGTTCGCCATGTACTGATTTCTTTTGGGAAGGAAGCTGAGATGTGTCACGGTGCTTGTTGCACAGTACAGATAAATTTTAAGCCACGTTTTCTTTGAAAACTACAGTAAAACACAACCAATTACAGCTTCAGATGTATCAGTGTTTGGCTCCTTCCTCCTAAGATTTTAAACCTGTCTCATCATCTTGGCACCCTTCACATTTCAGTCCCCAGAATTCAGACACTGTGGCTTCAGACTCACACAACAGACATAAGCTTTCCAACAGAGCCACTTATGATCACCTCATACCAAACTTTTTAGAGCCTTACATGCTGTTGTGAACATTTTTAGTGCATCATGACAAATTCAGCTGCTGTGGTTTTAGTGGCATGTGAATTGCCTACTGAAGTTCTGACTAACTCTTATTTTGCCATAGTACATTATTCAGTCTAGGCTCTGCTCATTACATCCACTCATAAGGTCAGTCAGGCCCGCCAGAACAATATGTAGACAAAGATAGATGGGGAGAGACAGACAGGCTCAAATAGACAGACAGCACTGTCAAAACCAAAAGCTGCAGCTCTGCCATGCTGGCATGAGGAACTATAAATGGGTCTCTTAATTAAGGTCCCCCAGCCCCACACGTCGCCAGCGGCTGTTACTGCTACTCACATCCAACTAATATGGTTTTTATAAGGGCCTGAAGGAAGTGGGGAGTGAGAGAGGAAAAGAGGAGTGAGAAAGACAGTGAGATGAAGGAATGCAAAGGTTATTACTCTGCAGGACATAACATTAGGAATGGTAAAATGAAGTTTGTGACAAACATAAACAGTGCAAGCACAGATACATTTCAACTGAAATGCAAATCTTGGTGGGTGTGGTATAAATAGCTGAAAATACATAGTGTTGCAAACAAAAGTTTGCATACACTCTACATAAAGATGAATATCTTATGAATATAATATGACAATATTGGCCTTTATTAATTTATTTGAACTGTTTTTGCTGAGGCAGAATGATTGTACAACATACATCAAGAAATTGGTGCATTATTTGATTCATGTGAGGTTTTCTTCATTAACATACACTAAAAGTACACGTAATATTTGCTTAAATGTCGCTTGGCAAGTTTCAGACACTTTTGCAGACACTTTTGGTAGCCAGCAACAAGCTTCTGGTAGAATTCTGGTTGGATTAACTTTTAAGTACGGCTCACACATTTTGGATAGAGTCCAGGTGATGACTTTGAGAACGCCATTCCGGAAATCCTGCTTTATCGATTCCACAACCAGGTTTCAACAGTTCAGATGATGGTTTGAGGTTATGTTGAAGAATTATGAGGCAGTCTTCTTTCTTCATTATTCCTTCCACTTAGTGCAAAGCATCAGGTTCAACTTGGAGCAAAACAGCATCAGAGCATGATGGTGGCAGCATCATGTACAGTGTTCTTAGGGATGAATACCTCACCATTTTCACTCCTCCAAACATACCTCTTTGTCTCATCTGACAGTAAATCTTTTCTCCAGAAACGTTTTTCCTTTTTTCAAGTGGTCAACTGCAACTTTACTCAAGCTCGAGGGTGTCGATTTTGGAGCAGGGGATTCTTTCTTGGACAGCAGCCTTTCAGTCCTCGGCAATGTAAAACTGGTTTGGCTTCTAGACAGTGACATTTTCGTTCCAGCAGGAGCCACTTCATGGCATGCCTGGGCGATGATGCTACATGGGTTTTTTGTGGCCATCCGAACCAAAGACAGTCATGTTCATGATAACTGTATATAAACTTTCATTTTCACATTCACAACATAAAAATACAAAATCTGAAAACATGCAAGAAAGGCAATAATAATAATGGTACTAAATTATGGATGAAATTATACTAAATTATGATTGACATAATAAATAAATAGCACTAAAAGTGTGTTGAATATGTTCTGTATTTTATACTCACCCTGGCCTATTATATTATAGAAAACAAAATCAGAAATGGATATTTTAAATTTTCTTTGTTTCATGATGGCACCACTATTTTGCATAAATTCAGTGAAATACTACAGAGTTATTTTTCCACCTACAAAGCCATCTATAGATGAACTTGTTCCCATACAACCATAAAGACTATATTGCCAAAAGTAATGGCTCAACCCACCAAATCAATAAATTCAGTGCCAAAGCAAGGTCTATAAGGACATGGATAAGCGAGTGTGTGGAGGAACTTGACTGCCCTGCACAGAGCCCTGACATCAACCCGATAGAACACGTTTAGGATGAATTAGAGTGGAGACTACGAGCCAGGCCTTCCCATAAAGTAATGGAGGGCTTGCCTTTACACACACATGAACTTTAATGACACCCCATTCTTAATACATAGGCTTTAATATGGAGTTGACCCACCCTTTGTGGCTATATCAGCTTCAACTCTTCTGGAAAGTCTGTCCACAAGGTTTAGAAGTGTGTTTATGGGAATATTTGACCATTCTTCCAGGAGAGCATCTGTGAGAACTCACTCATCCATGTCCTTGCTTTGTGCACTGAATTCACTGATTTGGTGGGGTGAGCAAATACTTTTGGCAATACAGTGTACTTTCAACTATATTTGCACAAAGCAGTGTTAGTATTCCATCATGGGAAGACAGTCACTAACAGCCTGCTGCACAACACAAATGCCAACGACTTTGAACAACTCAGATTACCTGCCATTTTTGATATTTTATATGAAAGGTGCAGTGTGTGAGATTCAGTGACATCTAGCAGTAAGGTTGCAGAATGCAACCATCTCACCACCACCCCTCCCTTTCTGTGTGCTAGAGCCTACGGTGGCCGTCAGGTTCCATGTCGTTGTCTACGGCTGCATCGAGTAGCAATTCTAAACTATGAAGTGTCTCTCAGCTCATTGTTTTGATTTTTCAAGTCACAACTTTACTATTTCAGTTCACTCTCACTGCTCTCATCAGCTTAGCAACACATGGCAAACAGGGACAGCTGGGGACTAGCTGGGAGCATCTAAAGTGCCAGATATTTACTTCCACAGTTGATGAAGGGTAAAAACAGAGCACAGACAGAGTGAATATTGATCTAATATTTATTCAAATTGCCAGAAAGTCCAAATGAATGCCTATGTTGCTCCATACCTGCTGGATGTGTATCTGTTTGCAAATACCATCAATTCTGATCATTTAATGTGTTTACAGCTCATTTCTGCTGCCTCTAAATGGCCACAGTTTAACTGATGAATTGCTTAATTTTACAATTTGTTTAATTTAAGCTTATACTGGTAATAAACTAAGGCAGTCTCAGCCCAGCCATTAACTACCAATGACACTCTGTTTCTTCTCACTTGTAAGAGGAATTCTAGTTTGAACTAGTCTAAATGTAGGCCAAGCAGCATGTAGGCCAACCAGGAAACACAGCATGCAAAAAAGCTTTGGAGAATTGAAATGCAAAGGCAAACATACAGATCTGAAAGGCTGCTGCTGTTCACTCAGCACAAAATTATCACACTGTCAAAGAAACTGGCAGAGGAGCCATACACATCACAATACTGATGAGAGAGATGTTTACTGTGAATAGATAACAGATGTGATGGTGAATTATTTATTTCAATAATGTCTTCCATTTCTATAATGTCATTGCTGACGGCAGCGAGTGACGGACGGCGCAAGCAAATGTACAGAGAGAGAGAACAGAGAGAGACATGTGCTGTCAGCTACAGATATGCCATGGTCACTCCTAATAAACCATGGCAGCCTGGTGACTAATTAGCCATAATTTTGCTCATTGGGGCTTTGAGAAATGTTTGAAAATCTTGCCCGAGTCACAAACTTGTTCTGCCAGGAGGAATGTCACAGCCAGGCTGGGGCTAAGCGTTTCTGGCACAGCATCAAGAAATTCTGGTATGTGTCATAGAAAAACTCTGAATGCCCCCTAGCCCTGGAAGAACTCGACGACAGTTTGAGAAAACTTCAGGGACAGCACGGCCCGATATTTGGCTGCAAGCTTCTCCCCCCATCTGACCTTGATGGAAATGAGAAGTTTGCTGGTGTGAATATTCTCTGAGGATGTACCCGGAACCAACATAAAGTGTTGCTTCAGAAAATATTCAGACCCCTTCACTCACATTAGACTTTAATCTGCTGTACAGCTAATGTGAAATTGGTAAAACTGTCAATTTACCCAATATAAACTAAATGATCCATAATTCTTTTGGAAATGTATTCAAAATCAAAAACTGAAATGTACAGTATCATTAAAAAATATATTTATTCAGACTATTTGCCGTGATAGTTAAAACTGTGGTCAGGTGCTTTCTGTTTAGATCTCTACTGGAGGAGCCTGTGAGGTGCTACCACTGGCTGATGACACACTCGGATTAGGTAAGAGTGAGACATCAAACACTGTACAGTCTTTCATGTCGATGTCTTAAATGTTTGGTCATATTTGATGTGCAACTAGACTTGCAGCCAGTTTGCATGTCGTTGTTTTCTTTTCTAAAGTGAAGCCACACTTCTGACGATCTACTGCGCTCCATCTTTTACACACTGTTGAAGCTTGTTTAGCCATGTATGCTAGGTTGTATCTAATCAAATGATATGTGCAACATTGGTTCTGCATTTTGGTTGTCAAGCCTAATTCTGTTTGTTTCAGTTTTCCTTGAGATGTGTCTAGACTGGAGTCCACCTGTGGCAAACATGGTTTGCTTGGTCAACAGGTACGCACACTGCATTTTACCACACCAGGACGTAACTAGAAGGATAAAACTACTTCTACCTCCGTGTCCCCAGGATCACAGTGGTTTTAATAATTGTAGAATGGAAGAAATCAGGAACCACCAGGACTATTCCTAGACTTGGCCATCAGGCAAGTCTGAGTACATGATGTCCGAGTAAATGATATTCGGAAGGACAACTATCTCCATCAGTCTGACTATTATGGTGTAGTGGCTGTGACAGAAGCCGCTTTGCATAAAAGGCACATGACAGCCCACTTGGAGATTGCCAAAACACATTTGAAGGACTCTGAGAGCATCAGGTTAAAGATTCTCTCTCTCTGATAAGAAAAAATTAAACACTTTAGGCAGAACTCCAAGCACTATGTCTGGCCAACACCAGCCACTGCTCATCACCTGCTCCTATCATCTAACAGTGATACATGGTGGTGGCAGCATCATGCTATTAGGGGCTTCTCAGGGGCAGGAACAGTGATAGCCTAAACCAAGAGAAAGATAAATGCAACCAAATACAGAGACGTGCTTGAGCAATAACTTGCTCCATAGTGCATTGGACCTAACCAAGTATCTGACTGTCCATGAGTGACCTAGCCAACTGTAACTCAAAAATTGTAAAAGAGAGACTTCACTCTTTATTTATTAATAAGGTTATAAAATTCTAAAATGTGTTTCACTTTGTCATTATGGGTTGAATGTAGACTGATGGACAAAAACTTACAATTAAATACAAGACAATAAAGTGTGAACAAAGGGAGTCAAAATGTTATGTATTACTGTTTTTATTTTATATCAGTGTTATGCTGCTGCTGTGACACGTGGATTTCCCCTTCAGGGAATCAATAAAGTGTTATCTTATCTTAAAAGAGAGGCAGTTTTAGAACATGGATAATGAGGCACATGTGTATAAGTACCCTGAATAGCAAAATAAGCCAATTTTGTTTCCATAATTAGGTTTGTAGTGTTTGACAATAAATATGCCCATTTTGCAATCAAAATGTCTATGACAGCAATTATGAAATATAGTTTAAGGTGGAGCTGTAAATAAGGATTTGGAAGCACTATCTGCTGCAGCATATACTAAATATCTCATGAGAGCAGAACTGGTATTTGTTACAGTGAGAAAATAGCCCAACAGCATTAGAAATAAAACATTTCACTATGCTTTGACATTTAAAAGTCACCAAGGTCCTCGGTGAGTTACAGTTTGAGTAAACAGCAGAAAATAACATCACAATCATTTTGTAGCTTTAAATCTAATTTGCCATATTTTGTGTAGTTGAGTCAACCAAGAACTGAAACTTTCTTCACTGAAATTCCATCTTTTAAGTGCTTGGAAAATGGCAATTTATCTATATTTCCATTACAAGTGGACAGACTGTATCTGAAGATCATGTGACTTGGCCAGAACCTCTAAATGAACGTTGAGGTAAGATTATAATGAAGAAGCAAACTATGAACACATTTCTGACCCTCCTACTTCACCTGTTTGTTTCCTGTATGCTCAGTTGATCTGACTCTGCATTGCTCCTGTAGTAGCTCCTTTTTCATACAGTTTCATGCTGAATTGGAGTGATCTCAACTCCATTACTTATTATATCCCCTGTGTTCTGTATTTAGGTTAAACACTGCCTGGAGCGAGACATCATGTAATTAGACTCACAGGTGAGGAGATATTGTGCAAGCCTAGCAAGACTTTGCCTAATTAAAATCTAGAGTTTCCCCAATTAAGAGGAACAACGTGCCAGTCTTGCAACTGTCGGTGCCCCAGAGTCACCAAAATGGTTATTCAGATATAGGACTTCATTTAGGTTATTAGATTTTAAAGAAAACTGATTTCTCCTCTAATACTCATTAAATGCTGAGGCAGGTAATATTTGTAAGAAAAAGATATTAAACGCCTGTAATTTCAAACCTAAGTTATAATCTGCCTCCCACTGATCCAGCTTAATCTATGCAAGTCCCTAAACGTTATCAACAAAGGAGAGTTTTACATAGTCGGGAAAGTTTTACAATATGCAGAGAATAT
Source organism: Sandelia bainsii (assembly GCA_032362345.1). Taxonomy (NCBI): domain Eukaryota; kingdom Metazoa; phylum Chordata; class Actinopteri; order Anabantiformes; family Anabantidae; genus Sandelia; species Sandelia bainsii. The sequence continues at coordinate 26,725,118 of JAUMHL010000025.1, read as the reverse complement.
CAGGAGAATGAGACGACTCCCGTGTGGCAGCTAAGACAGTGACATTCTGCAAATGTTTGGCCACGGAGTAAAGATTTTTGCCTTTTATCGAGTTTTCAATGTCAATCTATGACTGAAGATTTAGGAAGCAATGGCTGTAAACACCTTCAGTCAAAAACTTATAAACTCATCAACACATGTTTACCAGGAGCTACTTCCTGGGAAGTCACTGGACAGCTATGATGCTTTACCCACTGTATTTTATTACATCAGATCCAGCCATCAGCTTTTCATAAAGACTGATGCAGGAAACAAATAGAAAATAGAACTAGCATAACATAAGCTTTATTCTTTTCAGAGCAATTACTCTGGGGCAAACTGGCATATTTATCACTTAACTAAATACTCTATAGTAAATGGTGTAATTGTGTTATTATTAAAAAGCTCAGCAAAGCTTTGATACAACAGACCAGATTTCGAGTCCTAAATACGGTTAGCATTAAGCAACAAAAGCACTGTGGTTAGGGAAAGACTGGGGTTGTGGTTAGATGTTAATGAAGTCAATATGCACTCAAAAACTTTCTGACGCATCCTCACCCGAGAGGTTTTCACTGTGTCTTTGTCCCTCTCCTCATGCATATTATCACAACCTTTCTCCCCAACACCACTGATTAAAACATACAGAACAAACGGGATGTGGAAGTTTATGTTTTTGTAAATTCAAGTTAATTACGATGCCCCATGTTCCTCTCATTATTTGCCATGACCTTATCTCTGCTGAGGCAATACAAATTCTATTATAGATTTATATATAAGAAACAAACAGCTGTCTTTAGTTATAAATGTCAAGGAGGTTTCTAATGTCTGTACAAGCTGTGTGGATATGCAAAGGGAAAAAGGTTGTATCAAACTATAAAGATTAGCACTATATCAACCCTGCAGAGGTTATTCATATATTCAAACGGGTTATTAACAAGCACAATTAACTCTGGGTTTAGCAAAAGTTAAAAAACAAGCAAGCAAAATCATCAGTAAAGTGTTTAATAGGACATTTATTAAAACACTGATACACACGGGGAAATATGGTTATTTTGGCAGCAAAAAAGTAGAGTGTGTGTAATGTAATATAATCACATCAAGAATACAATAAGAAGTTGTAGAAACACTGGAATCATCTCCAAATAGTAAAGGCTAAAGCTCTAACTCAGTCTGGGAATTACAGTATGTGATTTTTTTTATGAATTATCCATTATGAGTTAAAATTAATGGATGACTGTTTCTGCTACTAATGCCAACAGGAGAGGTGGTGATGACCGAAATATGGCATTTATAATTTACAGTGAGATAATGAGCAATGTGTGGATTTTTCTAATAAACAGTGGCTCTGCTATTTTGGTTCCAATTATCACCACGAACTCGCCTCGTGTTTTTCTGAACTGCTGAGATGGAGTAAGAGCGGAAAAGCATTGACGGTGCCAGCAATCCTGTCGGGAATGAAAGAAATGCAGTACAACAGAAATGTAGTAAATGCCATTCATCGGATATTTAGTGAGGTAAACTATGTTTCTGTTTGTTAGAAAATGCGTTTTAAACTTGGGGCAGAGGAATTCAGTTTTCCTGCTTCTTGGCCAACAGTCAGGCTGCTGAAGTTAACCTACTCCAGAGCAGGTTAGTTATGCAGCAAAGATTATCAATATGATCTAACCCAGTTTAATGTGAGCCTGATTTCTGGACACAAATCAGAGCTGAACAGCCCACTAACTTTTACTTTGTGACACATGTTTCAGACCCACAATAAAAACAACATAAATCAACAGCATCTAACAGAACCCTGACCCCGTATAATGGTATACAATCAAAATGTGATAAAATATTACAGTACCTGTGTTACTTCTGTATCTATACATTCCATAAAAGTATAAATTGCACAAATTAAATCTAGTAATCTAAATGAAAATACAGTTTAAGTTACATTTAAATTTAAAAAACATATACATTAAAAACCTGTGTACAAATGTTTGCAGGATTTTCTGTCTGCTTGTTTAACACCAGGCAGAAGGAGACTGCTTGTGATGGTAGAAGCCTTGTTGATGTAAATTTACGGTTTATTTTTCTCTCCCTACTTTCTGCACCACCCATAGAGATCAGAACAGTTATTTACATAGTGTTTGCTCTCTCAATGTCAGACACATCTTAAAATCCTTTCCTTGCCTAATCAGGGAGCAAAGCATCAGAAAGACATAGAACTTATGGAGGGTGAAGACTTCATTATACAGTATGAACTTGTTCATTTAGGCCTCGTCACCTCGTTGATGTACAGCAGGATAAATAATTTACACTATACGCTACAACCTACCATACAGGTAAGTGATCAAGGGTCTGAAAAACACTGATCATAAACTTCAAGTAGGTCACTAAAAAGGTTTTCATTATAACTTCAGTACTGGACTGTGTTACATTAGATGATTTATTAGCTTTATTGTGGTAAAAACCACACTGAAAGAAATGAGCCCCTTTCATACTCCTTTACATTCATCTCACAGCATCTGAATGGGTTGGCTTCACGTCTGAATGAGCGCCCTCGTCAGTCCACAGAATATTTGTCCAAAAGTCTTGATGATAATCAAGATGTTTTTTGTTAAATGTGAGACAAGCCTTTATGTTCTTTTTAGTCAGCAGTGGTTTTCACCTTGGAAGTCTCCCATGATGCCATTTTTGCCCTGTCTCTTTCTTATTGTTTAGTCATGTTCCCTGGTGCAACTGTGAAGTGCATGCGCTCACTATACTGGGTAGTTTAGGTGGGCGGCCATGTCTTGGTAGGTTTGCAGTTGTTCCATAATCTTTCTATTTTCAGATGATGGACTGAACAGTGCTTCGTGAGATGTTCAAAGCTTGGTATAATTTTTTATAACCTAACCCTGCTTTAAACTTCTCCACAGCTTTATCCCTGACCTGTCTGGTGTGTTCCTTGGTCTTCACGATGCCGTTTGTTCACTAATGTTCTCTAACAAACCTCTGAGACCTTCACACAGCATCTGTATTTATACCGAGATTAAATTACACACCTGTGAAATCTATTTACTAAGTAGGTGACTATTGGTTGCACTGGATTTTATTTAGTTATTTAAATTTTATTTTACTTTCACAAATATGTGCTACTTTGTGCTGATCTATCACATAAAATCCCAATAAAATACATTTAAGTTTGTGGTTATAATGTGACAAAATGTGAAAAAGTTCAAGGGACTTTTCAAGGCACTGTAAAAAAAAAAGCTTTCCCACCAGCATAAATACAGGAAATCCTTTGATGAGTCATTTCAGTTGGTAAAAAACTATTTCTGTCATTTCATTTGGAAGGAATACTGAATAGTTAACTTGTCGAACAAAGAAAAAAGTTTCAATGATGCTGAGAAGAATTTATTATCTGCAACATATTTTATTCAACTTAATGTGAATAAATAACGATGAATCACAATTAACCAATTCTGGACTGTGTGAACTGAATCAGGAAATCAGTCCCAATATCTTTACAGTATATTTACTTGAAATTTTGAGTTTTTATAACTTTTGATTTTTTTACTGTACATTGTTGATAATTACATAATTTTATTAGTCCTTCAAAATGACCTGGTCCATATAGTAAAATTCACTCATTTACCTCAGCAGCTTTAAACACTTTGAATTTATCATGAACACAGCATCATAAAGTATAACTGCCCACAGTTATGGCCACATATGAACTCTAAAGTCTTTGTAGATGTTCTTCCTTTAATCCACAGAAGTACATGCTCACTTCTCACCTACACTTTTAAACTTTTTTTGGCTCTTTATCTCTCTTTTTTTTTTAAATCTTTCTGGGCCTCCTGCCCATTCCCCCTCGCTTCACTCCTCTATTCCTCTCAACCACCAAAGTTTTCAACGTCAGTCTGCTGAAAAAAAAAGTCTTTAATTAAGTTTACTGCTCTGGAGACTTATCCTCTCATCTCTCTCTCGTCTTTGCTTCTCTCTTCTCCTCCTGAACTCTCAATTCTTTTCTCGCTCCGTCTCTCTTCTCATTCACAATATCACTTCCTTTCCATCGCTCTCTCTTTCTATTGTTCTCTCTCACTGTCCTTCTCTAAATCTGTCTATTTTTCTCTCTCTTTCACTGAGTCTCTCTCCATCTCTCCAACCCACTCACATTCCCATCAGGCAACTTCAAGCATTCTTCTTCTTCTCCTCTCCCACTTTCTCCTCGCCTGCTCTACAGCACTCATGTTCCCGGGGCTCTGATTGGCACGCAGCAGATGTTAAACAGCTGCTGTAGAGCAGATAGATTGCTCATTTTTGCCTGTTCATCCTCCAACTCCCTTGACTTGACTGCTCCCTGTCTGTTACTGTTACTGTCTGTCTGTCAAGCTTCCTTTGTCTTTCTCTGCAGAGCAAAGCAGAACAATTCATGTCCTGTATTTCTGACCCCGTCTTTTGGCACCAACCCAATGCACATGACCACCATGTCTAAATCAGCTGTTGGACAGTTTTGATATATGCATCTGGTGATTTACTGAAGCTCCGGCTCTCACATGCCAACTTACAGTAAGTTTGTTTGTGTCACCTGAACCTAAATCACAAAGTGGAGCCACATCACATGTGTTCCTCCTGTTTGTAATGCTGTTACTTGAACTGTTTTTGTGTCAGATATGCTCACTAGTTTTTTTTAGTTCATAATCATACATCTTCACAAGCTTCACTCCCAGCTACCCTGTCTATGCCCTATGATAAGGAAGACGCTGACTAAACCTTGACCTGGAGTCATGACTTCATGACGTCTTGCTGTCACTGTTAGGTTGTCAGGCAATTACTGCTCCTGGCCAGATAATAGTCTGCACCAGCCTTTATTCAAAGGAAACCAGCAGCTTCCTATAGCCATATTTTCATGGAACAGGTATCACACTGCCATCAAACCAAATTTGATGCATATAGGCCAATATCATCAATTTGCCTCATGGGGCTTTACCGTCTGTACAACGCACATCATCCTCTGTCCTTAAACGTCTAAACTCGATAAGGAAAAACTCCCCCCCAAAAAAACATTTAAAGTAGAAGAACGATGGAAGAAACCTCAGAAAGTACAACAGAACAAGGTAGATTTACATTATGGATAATCAGAATTACAACAATGGCAAGTAAAAGTAAGTGAACTATTAGCAATTTCCTGGTTTACTGCATAAATACTTGCATGATGAAAGCAAATACGCATCTTTTAGTATCTGAGCCCAAAACAGATAAACTGCAGAGAAAAACTATTTTATTGTGCCCTGATCATGGGGTCTTATGATGTGTTGGACACATCTCTGAATTAAACAATAATCACAATTACTTCAGTCGGTGCCCCTAAAATTAACCATAAGCGTAGAGTCCTGAACAAAACACACACAGCTTCTGGTTGTTTTCAGTTCATGGTGTGACTGACAAAATAATTGTATTCAGGCATATTTCAAAGCAGCAGTCAGAGCAGTGATGTGGACTATGCTGCAGGAGTCATTTAATAAGCTTCTATTGACAAATGGATTTTACTATTTTGTTCTAATTGTATTGTAAACTCAGACTGACCCAAGCTGCTCTTCTCTAGAGGAGGAAACTACACCCATTTACGCGGCTCAAAAAAACTCAATTAAGGTTTTTGAGTGGCCTAGTCAAAGTCTGGACTTAAATCCGATGAGTTACTGTGACATGACCTTAAACAGGCTGTTGGTGCTCAAAACCCTCCAATGTGGCTGAATTAAAACAATTCTGCAAAGAAGAGTGGGACAACATTCATCCACAGCGACGTGAAAAACTCATTGTCAGTTATCACAAACGCTTGATTGCAGTTGTTGCCGCCAAGAGTGGCACAACTAGTTATTAGGTTTAGGGGGCAATTACTATTTCATATAGGGTCAAGTAGGTTTGGAGCTTTTTTCCCTAAATAAATGAATAATCATTTAAAAACCACATTTTGTATTTATTCAGGTTTTCTTTGTATAATATTAAAATTATTTTGATGATCTGAATCATTAAAGGGTGACAAATATGCAAAAAAAAAAAAAAAAAATCAGGAAGGGGGCAAACACTTTTTCACAGCCCTGTATGGGGTCAGGTATTGATACTAACACATCTGAAGAGGGTTTGAAAACACCCATTGTCGCGTGGCATCACAGTTTCCCTTCAGAAAGACTAATCAGCTATAATTATACAACAGTGTACGTCTAAGTGTTGGTACAGTGTCAGTGCAGTTAAGTGCTCTGGTTTGTAAGAATTTACTGCTGAGCCTTCTGGATGTGCCGTGGGTTTAATTTAACAAAACATCTGTGGTGGGAGGTGCCCATTTGATAACCCATATACCAAACTAATTACACACATATAAGACACCCACAGACACAGAAACTGGCACTCTTGTTAGAGGAGATGAGGAAATGTGTCTATGCATTTACTCCAGTTTAATAAGCTGTACAAAGGATCGTTACTTAAGATCCTCAGCAACACTTCACCTGATGTAAAGACTGATTCACAACATACTGTACAAAGAAACATCAATACAGAATCTGACTTTATTCTCTCTGTTGCTGGTGAAGAGAATAAATTTGTTATTATACATCAGTTAAAGTGTATTCACATTACTAATATGAAGCAAACATTGCATAAAGAACAGTTTTTCTTAGACAAAGTCCTTTGCCCCACTTGATTATACAGTGCTGTGAAAAAGTATTTACCAATTTTTTTTAGACAGCTGACTTCAATTTCATTGCAACACCCAGGCCTGATTACTGCCAGACCTGTTGAATCAAGAGGTCACTTCAGTAGAAGCTGTCTGATAAAGTGAAGCTAAAAGACCTCAAACAGCAACACATCATGGTGCAAGATAAATAAATTCAAGAACAGATGAGAAAGTAATTGTATCAGTCTGCAAAGTGTGAGAGACATTTCTAAAGATCTGGGACTCCAGAGAACCACGGTGAGAGCAATTACCCACAAATGGAGAAAACTTGGAACATGACTAAACAATAAGAAAGAGACAGGGCAAAAATGGCATCAGGGGAGACTTCCAAGGTGAAAACCACTGCTGACTAAAAAGAACATAAAGGCTCGTCTCACATTTAACAAAAAACATCTTGATTATCATCAAGACTTTTGGACAAATATTCTGTGGACTGATGAAACAGAAGTTTAACTTGTGTGTGTCCTGTTTCATCTGGTGTAAAACTACCACAGCATTTCATAAAAAAACATCATACCAACAGTCAAACATGGTGGTGGTAGTGTGATGGTCTGGGGCTGCTTAGCAGCTTCAGGACTTGAACAACTAATTAATGGAACCATGAATTCTGTGCTCTACCAGAAAATCCTGAGGGAGAATGTCCGGCCATCAGTTCGTGACCTCAAGCTCAAGCACACTTCAGTTATGCAGCAGGACAATGATCCAAAATGCACCAGTATGTCCACCCCTGAATGAAAAAATCAGAAAAAATTAAAATTTAAGGTTTTGGAGTGGCCTGGTCAAAGTCCAGACCTAAATCCCACCGAGATGCTGTCGGAGGACCTTAAACAGGGACAAAATTCCTCCACAGCGATGAGAAAGACTCATTGACAGTTATCACTAACACTTGTAGTTGTAGTTGTTGCCGCCAAGGATGGAACAACCAGTTAATATGTTTAGGGTGAAATTACTTTGCAGCTTTTTTTCCTCCAGTCATAGTTTTACATTTAACTGGTGTGTCTGATCCTGAGGCTGTAGAACCCAGAGCCCATATGTTACCTTGTATGATCAACCTGAGTGGTCAGGAGTTTAGGCGATTTAGAAAATGAGTTTTCTTGTTGCTCTACTAAAGTCAAATGGTCCACTGTAAAAGTGAAAACCAATGAGCGTGAAATTTTACAGGATGCTTGTTTCTCCAATGATATTAGCTAATGAATATACACAAAATAAAACTTGGTTAATAATTAGTTAATAGTTAAAAGTGTGAAAACAACAATTCACTTCCAGGACTCTCTGCTGGTTACCTGAATAAGTAATAGTTCACTGGAAAAAATGGTGAATTGAGGTTTTGTGTTTCGTACACATTGAAACAAACATCACATGTTCACCTGTGAGCTGTGAGGTGCTGGTAGGTGGATTCTGGTACCGGTGAAAACAGTCAGGCTAGCTGCTTCCCTCCATTTCCAGTTTGTAAGCTAAGCTGGTTTTCTATTTAACAGACAAATACACTGATCCGTAGCACAGTCACAATAATTACATATTGACTTATCGTATCATATATGGACACGACTTCGATCATTTTTGCCGACCTTACTGACCACTGGGTTCACATTTGTTTACATAGGAATGAAGGCCGTTTTGGCTTCTCATGCTGCTGTGTTCTCCTGTGTCGTCTCTGTGTTGTATGTGTGAATGCAATAAATCAAGCAACATTTGCAGTGTGCTTGTAAAGCAGACATCCCATCAGCTGGGCCACAATATGTCTGAACACAATCGACAAACAATGACACAACCCAGTAGGTGTAGAAGTCACTGAGAGGTGAGGTGTTCAGGGCCTGTTCATAGAGTAGGTCATCCATGTTTCACAAGCTCTCTCCGACATAAAACTGACTCTTAAATTGTCAATATCGTCTGTTGCAATAACTTCTGGGACAAAATATCAGCCAACAAAAGCAGATACAGTTACAGGCTTACAGATCAGCCACTACTTTAAAACCACCAGGTGGTTCACACACACCAGTCTGTGAGTGGCTGTCGTCAACACTGCCAACCATGGAGATCCAACTCTTCAAATAAATTATTAGCAAGCATGGAAGGATCCTAGCTGCTAAGAATAGCTAAGCTAAGATTAGAATGCAGCCGGGCTGTCGACGTTAGCACACTAAACATAGCTGATGGTCAATATTATGTGTAACATTACCACACAGGACAAGGTGCAGCAGACAGCCTCTCATCACTCCACACCCCAGACTTGTAGTCTTTAGACCCAACTACATTTCTGACTTTGCACAGCTCCATCTGGAGACACCTGGGGTTTGAAAAGGTTTCATGCAACTTTCATACAACTTCCCAACACTGTAAAACACTTTGATGTGTAAAATAGGTGAAATTCCCCTTTAATACACGGATACGTTTCTATGCTTTTCACTCTGTGTCCAGATTTGTTGCTCCTTAACTCTATTAAGAAAAATATTATGCATACAGTGTAATTAAGCCTTGGGGTGAGTTCTGCTGTCGCCCTATGCTGAAATATTTCTTTGAGTCCAATAATTTGTTTCAGAGATTATGTGTTATCACGGTGGTTGAAGATTATCTTCAGCAGCTTTTGACCAAAAATCAAAGACTGGACTATCAGAAAACTGTTGCCTGATGTCTAATTTCCTGGATCAAACACCTCTACATCTACTAATCAGATCCAGATTTTACATTTTGATAACACAAAATTATTTGATTCATAGCTTTGTGGTTTTACCTTCCTGTGGTAAATGACTGCCCCAAACCTCACACACAACTTCTGCTTTGTTCTGGAAAGATCAGAAACGTGAATATATTCACTTCAGTTAATTTTCGTTGCCAACTTGCATAGTAAAAGGTTGATTTTGAAATAAAAAGAATTTTCAAAATTCAACACGCTGCTTTAGCTTTTGTGAGCTGGTGTTAAGTGCTGAGGCTGATGAGGGAGTTGACGCGAGGAGGAACATTACAAAAATCAAAAGATTTGTGCCTTGGCCTTAGGGTAGCTTCAATCCAGCAAATCATCTGTGGACTCCTTAGAATTTAAACCTGAAAATATTTTTAAAGTCTGCCCACATCAGTTCTCTTTACCCCATACAGCCCCTCGATCTTTCCTTCAAGTCATAAAAAATTCCCTGTTTCTAGGTCTTACTTTTTCCTCTTTTTTTTTTTTTTAACAGTTTCTCATTCTTAACTCTTAAAAAGAAAAAATCTATTTCCTCCTTCCTGTCAGTTCATATCTGCCTTATTTCCTGTTTAATCCACTTTTTTTTTTCTTCTGCCCCATCGCACCCTTAACACCATCTGTGTTTGTTGACTAACTGTCTCCTTGACACGACACACATTGATTTTAAAGGGGAAAGAAAAAAAAAACAGAGCGGAAAATCTTTTACAGCCTCGACAGTTCTCTTTGATAGACGTCGGCACATCCAGAAGCCAAGGGGGACAGAGATAGAGAGGGAGAGATTTCACTGAGCTCCACACACCACTGTGTAAACACATGCTGTGGTCTCTCATATCTGCTCTGCTGCTTCCCAGGAACAAGCTCACGTCCCCTGAAGTCATCTCGGGGCTGTGCATCATCACACTCCCTAACCCCCAGTTATTGCACTTACCATTCAAATCACCCTGGAAAGTTTAAATTTTGCATCAGGCCTCAGCACAGAAACAAATCTAACCATCACTGTGCTGCTCTGATGGTGAACATTACGAGTAGGGGTCGGTGCCACCGCTGAGAACGCTTCTCTTAAACAACACCCTGCCTTTACAAATGTTTACAGAGGCACACTGTGCAGCCCACAATGTTTGTTTAGTGTGCTGTGAATTCAAGACCTCAGACTTGTTAACTTTGACGTAGCTCTGTACTTCAGTACAGCAGTTCACAGAGAGGCCACTGCCACGTAATCACTCCATATGACAGCTCTGACAAAAAGCTGTGACTGTTTTCTTTTTAACATCCACATCAGCTTGAATCGAAAACACAGAAAATGTCTCTTTACCACGGGGTTCTTCATCTGCTAGCACATCACGGCCAAACCTATTAATAAGTCTATTTAGTTGTTCTACTAATTAAAGAAACGGCCTAAACAGTGGCAACAAAGGTGCTGATATAGTTTAGTTTGTCTGATGAAGGTCACATTTCCAAAACATCATTTATAGATGAGAATATGATCATTGTGCTCAAAACGAGTCCCTGCTGCTGCTCTTTGCTCTGTACACCAGTGTGCTCCAACTTCACAAATATTTTTAGACAGGCTGCTCACAACGATGAATCAATACCCAAAGTCAGAATGAACGGAGTTGAAGAAGTAGGTGAATGTAAAAGTACTGCAGTACAATAGGTTCAGCTCATAAGTCTGTATCTGACCTTACTTGGCCAGCTCCTTCTGACAGAACTTCACTGCTCTGTTTCACTGAGGCTAATGGGCTCAGTTGGCTGCACAGCGGTGTGATAAAATTCACAAACAACCCTGTCGCCTAATCAAGACTAGACTACAATTATGGGAATAATGGGAAGCACAACTTTGTTTACAACAAGCTTCTCCCTCTCAGTGCTCCCCGTGTCCTGCACGCCTCACAGCAATAAGAGCATGTTAAAGACATATTTCCTCAATCACCTTCATACTCTGAGCAAGCTGAAACAGTTTTAGGTAATTAACAGGAGAGATTTCTCTGTGTTTTTTTTTTTTTTTTCTGGTCGTCTTACTGGTTAAAATCTGAATCTGATGACGGTGGGTGACTTGTTTGATTATTGTAAATTAAACCACACTAACACAGTCCAGATGAAACCAGTTAATTACGGTTACATACATACAGTTCAGAATTATTTTTTATAGTTAGTATTATCATATGTGAGCAGGTTGTATTGCTGTGTGACAAAAATCTCCACAATTATCAATATTGTGCTACAAGCTACTATTCTGTGCTGCTGGTATATTCAATTTACTGAGAGTGGGTCGCAGTGAGCAGAAGGTTTGCAGTGGAGGGGCTGCAAGTAACTCGCTAACACACTACCTCAGCCCTAATCACAGCTCTCATCAGGCATCTCTGTCGCCCTAACATGTAATTTGATGTGTGAGGAGAAATACGTTGTTTAATGAATTGTTTCGAACCCGCAGATATTTCTTATGTATAAATAAAGGTCTCCCCTACCTGCTTCATCGTATTACAGGACTTCATCGTGCTGCTCATTAACACCAGTGTACTTCACGGGTGCTGAGATGGATGACAGGCTGTGGGAGCTGGAGAGTGAAACACAGTGAAATATCATTTTACATTAATAAATAATGGTAGGTTCAAGAGCTTGTGGGCACATTATCATACTGGTTCAAGTATGAAATATATGGTAAATATGTTAAACACACTGTATATACAGTTTTCTATCCAAGTACCCTTATGTGAACAATTTGCCCGAGGGATTACTAAAGTTCTGGAAACTGACTGCCTGTCTTCACCTCAGCTGAACCAGCTACAGCAAATAAACTGAGCAGGAAGTAAAGAGAAAATAGCACGTGTGTTTATTGTAAGTAATTGAAAACCAAAGTGTTGAGTAGTGAGATGGAGGCTTCATGTGATCTGTGCGTCCCCAGGTGCATTCAGACAGAACATGCACTGGTTCTGAGTTGGATTTTCTCCTGTAAAGTCACCGTTTCATTATCGTGTTTAAGTGAATCTCAGAGCCTTTGTGAATACACAGACGTAATCTGGTTGATGGACTGATCTGTAATATTTTCATGACATCAAGGAATAATTCTCATTTATATACGTATAATATATAAACATATATATATTAAACGTCTCATCTGTGCCACCGTGGACTTGTCCCTGTATCACTGTTAAACACTGATGCAAAACACTGAGGTTCGTATTCAGCCCTCTGAGGCACTGACATTGAAAAATTGAACTGTATTGTTATGCTATATTGTGTTTGTGCTGTCAAACATCATCACAGTTATACAATATGTGTTTACCTATGATTTACCAGTTGTGCTACAGAAAAAAAGTATATATATATATATATATATATATATATATATATATGTCACCTTACAACAAAGTGAAGCCAGGTACTATCATCATCATCATCATCATCATCCAGCAGATGTGTTTTTAACAGCTCACTCACAACTCATCATACGGAGTCACAGATGTGCGTCTGCCAGTCTGTTATTAAACCTGTTTTTCTTTTCTGGAGATTCTCGGAGCACATTCTGTGTTGTCATCAAACTGCAATGTCACACTCATCAGCAGCACACACTGAATCACTACAGCGTCACACTCAAACACAATGAGCTGCTTTTGTGGTAATTTTTTTTTAGCTATCAGACACAGGATCTCAGGGAGAAGGCACGCCAGCGTTTTATCTAAAACTTATTCAGCGGCAGCAGGCGGGCAATGCATAAAATAAACTCACCGCTGAAAGAAACAATGTGAAACGGATGATGATAGCAGATAAAAACAACTACAACAAAAGTTAAGGAACACTAAAGGGACAGATATGGAAATACACAGCACATATTTGATTTGAGGTTGAGAACGGCAAAGAATTTTACCAACCACATAATTGGAGGATTACAAGGAAACACATCAACCATAAAACATGTTACAGTAGATTTTCTTCAACCACATCTTCTTATCCTACTGGAACAAATAACACAAACGCAGTGCATCATCTTTGAAACACAAACCTTGTTTAATTTGATTGAGCAGTGCTGTGAGTGCACTACACGCTCCCCTGTCTGAATTCTTTTCTCTGCTTAGACTTGTGTGAACTTGTGTGAACTCTTGGCGAAAATTAAAAGCACTGTCAGAGTATACACCTACTCCTGCTTTGTTGTACAGCGCTCTAACCACCTGCATGTGAGTTAATATTTTTGTAGTCACGTAGTTCCTGGTATTCATTTTTCTTACCTGTTAGAGGCGCAGAAAGAAGGGCCGCGTCCAAACTAGTGAAAAACATTCACATACAGGGATCACCTGTGCAAAACATAATTTGTTTTGTTAATCATGGACTGAAAGTGCTGAGTGTGCTCCAGACGCCCACTGTGAATCACTGATCTGAAAACCAGATCCATGCACAAAAACAACACTTGAAAGCAGCTAACAGCTAAAAGCAGCTAAATGACTAAAAACTTCCCCACATCTGTCACAATTAATCATGGAAGTTCTCCGACAGCCGATATGGTCAGACGCACTTCCAAAGGCGTGTACACACATCTAAAATCACTAGTTATATGTCTTTCCTTTTATTTTCTTAGGCTTTAGAAAGGATGGTGATTTATTGGTTTTGGAGCCCCCTTCAGCCTACAAATAATTCAAACACTACACCAAACACCACATTAAATATATTACAATGAGCCCATTTTCACACCTATACCAATGTAACATTCAGTGCTACACACTAATTAACCTAATTAACAATTTTGCAGGTTGAAAACCTTGTATTATTGACTTAACTGCATGTATAGTTTATACAGTACTTTACCTGTTCGTTGACTGGGTAATACAGTAATCTTACTTTTGAAAAGGTGACTTGGTATACTTTACATACATACTTTTACCTCTGCTACACTTATTTAATAGCTTAAAGTTACTAGTTACTTTGCAGATTGAGATTGCTACAAAAGAAAAACCAACAAGTGCTAACTACACATTGCTAGTTTTACTTAAGTTACTTATATTATTATATATTATGAAATACAATGTTTCACTACAGTTAACTAACACATTCTGTAAATTTAAATATACAAATCACAAAGCACTTAGCTGAATAGGTCCCGGCAAAATCTATAATATAACAAACTACTGTTGTTGGTATCCACTAGCTAACTAAGCTAATTTCCATTAGCTTAACAATAACCATTAGCACCGTTTAAGCTAATCGCTAATGCTAATCATGTATGCTAATCGATAACAGATATTAGCCAGCGCCAATCTAACGCTAGTAGCTAATGCTAATCGCTAATTGTTCCAGCACATAGACACATCCCGGCCTCGTGTGTAAAACTCAAATTGACAGTGTTAACTGCTGCAACACAAATATCTGCTTTACAGCAACATTACCTGTACAAATATAACATTATTTAAGACAGCAGTTAGCACCAGCGGTCAAATCCTCCTCTAGCGTTCACTGGTGTGTCCACACTGTTGTCGCCCTTGACCGTGGACCTGGTCCTGATGAGCCCCGGGAATCATGCGCACTGAACGGGCAAAGCTCGGAGCGGAGAGCGCCCTCCACTGACCTTGTTCTTATCTCCACAGACACATAAAAATAGTCTGTGGTGCTGCCACTGTTACAAAAAATAACGTACAAGCAGAGGTGGCAGAATAAACCCAGTGCTGCTTTCCCAACTAGTCCACATTAACATTGTGCCTCATAAATAAGGGTTTCTGCAGAAAGAAGCTTATATTTACCTTCATTCATTCAAACATTAAAGAAGAGAACCACTTCAAAAACCTGATTTCTGACTATTTACTGTGAAAACCCATCAACATTCATTTATTTTATGCTCTTCACAAACCGAACCTTTAGTCAGTAGCAATTAAAAAGCAAATGTTGGAGCTACACAGCAGAGAAACGACACTTGTCAACTCATTTCACATTTGTGCCGTAAACTCCGAACAAACCTTTCAATGTGAAAAATATGGCAGAAATTGTGCAGATTAATAAAAAGGGAAGTGCCAAAAGTCTCTGCTACCTGGAGACTTGATGTGGAACCGAAACAGCAGCTGTCAAGTGACGGAAAGAGAAAACATTTTATTTGCCAACGTTTCTGTGTTTCTGGCTCAGAAAGTACTAAAATCTTCCAGTAGAAATACGAGTGAAACTCCTGCATCAGAATCAAATTAAAGTAAGAGTATTAGCATCAAGATAGATTACTTGAAGTCCTAAAAATAAAAGTACTCTCATTATCCAGTAATATAATAATATACTGTAATTATTTTATCAGAATATACCTATAGCTTGTGATGTGACATATATAGTTTGGTGAAGTAGGGGGCCCATGTTACACATCGTCAGGGGCTCAAAGCGTGACGGGAAGGTGTGTTTACATGCTGGCTCGTGGTGGAAAATTTGCTTCGCATAATTTTTAAACTGACTTTGGTGGATAAACTAAAACTGTAGAACTCTCAACCGGCTCCAGTACATTTGTGCTGTAAATCAAGTTGCCAGCTACGTGTCACTTTTATTAAATACTATATTTCTCTGTGTGGACTGAGTCCATATTTTTCCCTTTCACAGTTTGTCAAGTGATCTGTGTGAAGTGGCGTTCCACGCAGCTGCAGCAGTGGAGAAGCCATCGCAGGCTTCTGGCTCTCTGAGATGAGAGATGAGGAGCTGTTCAAACTGCCAACCTCATCTTCTCCTCATCTCCTCTCCTCCTAATGACATGTTTGTGCTGACCCTCTCCTCGACCTGTTATTGTTAACCCCCGTCGCGGTGGGGGAGGTGGCGTTCATCGGCACGATCTGAAATTTTCTCCCTCTGTGGAGTTGTGTTCTCTCTTTCACACAAGTCCAATTTCCTTCCACAGACATAATGGGCTCTGTGATGAGTCAAGGCACCTCTCTCCCTCTCTGTTTCAGTGTGTTTCTCTCGCCTCTTCTCATATCATTTCTTTCTGTCACCGCTTCTTCAAACACCATTCATTTCTTTCTCTGGCCATCTTTGTTTCAGATTCTCTCAGTGAAAAGCACCAAACCTTCGTCTACTAATAGTTTGAGGCTGAAAAGAATCATTACGGGATAAATTGAAAGTGGGGAAACTCCACCAATTGTACACTTCCAAGTTCAAGTTTCCAGGTCTTTGGCTGCAGTACTGCATATGTGAAAATAAGTTGTATAACTGGGGGAGAACATTGTAAGATATGATGAAATATCAATCCCTCTTCTAAAATCCAGGCATTTACCAACACTTCTAACTGAATTGAATTTCATGAATGAACGAGACTAACAGATAAGCAGTGCTTTGAGATAAACGCAATAAACGTCAGGGAGATGCTCACAGGGAAGACGGTGACACGGTGATGTTCAGCAGGTGCAACACTGATGATGTTACTATCACAGCATTATTAGCATGTTAGCATGATCAAACTTGGTAAGAAAGGATTATTAAACTCTGAGGAAGGCATAAATATGTGAACTCAGTTCCATGCAGGTCATCTAAAACACGGATGTGAATCTTGTTGTGACCAAAGTTATTAGGATGCATATTTTGGATCAGAGTGGTGGGCCGATGGTCAGACAGACTGAATGCAACATTTCCATGAACACACACAAACCGTTCTGAGTTGCAGAGACCTGCTGACACTCTGCTCTGCTGCTGTTCCCACCGCGACCTCGAAACCGCAGCAGCCTACTTCACAGTTTCTACCTCTGCCTGGTCATCTTCCCAGCTTTCTCCTCCTCCTCTTTCTATTCGTTCTCCTCCAGCCCCATCGCGTCATCCTCCTCCCTCCCCCACCACCCCTCCGACCCTTCCCGCTCCTCATCTCTTCCCCATTATCTTCCTGGGTGACCCCAGAGGTCTGTGCGCTGAGCTAACTTGTCATGAATCATTTGGTCAGCAGCTCCTGAACATCCCCTCTCTTCCTGTGTATCTTGCTCTCATGATCACCCCGCCTCTCTTTTCACTCTTTCTCTATCCATCCATCTCTCTCTTGTTCTCCTCCCCCCCTCTCTAATCTCTCTGCAAGCTTCTCCCTCCCCATGACCACCCTCTGTCTTTGTTTTCCTTTTTCTCTTTATGATGCCATCTTTCTCTCTGTGTTTCCTTCTGTCATTTTGGTTTTGTTTCCAGCTGCAGGTCTACACTCATTTACAACCTTATTCCACAGGAAACATACCATAAGTACATAAACAAAATTCTGCCATTGAATAAAATCTGTACTACAGCAGCACAATGCAGATTATGGCCGACAGATCTAAATGAATCTTATCACATAAGCAGCACAAAGCGATGACATCAGTGGGGCCTTTTATTGGGCTGTTTGCTTGCCTTGCACATTAATCTGAACTGCACTTTGTGTCAGAGGAATCGCTCTTGACAATCTAAAGTGACGGTTAATGAAAGAAGCAAACAAGTCATTACAGGCCTGGCTGACAGTGGTCTATTCTCACTGGGCATTCAAAATATTCACAGTCGTCCATGTGGAGCAGTTAGAATTTTTTAACTGACGGGGCCTTTTGTTTTGCATTTAATGCGCTGCTGTGTTTAGTGCACTAAAACAAACATGCAAACATGACCAGAGGCAGAATGTAGACTGATACTGAACTAATGTGGTGGGAGTTGAGGATGAGATGACCTCACCTCCTTCAGCCTCCAGTTTCTAACTTTTGAGGATGTTTTCTGCAGGATGTTTGTGGAAAACAGTTGTTTTACTGACTGTAACTGAAGGTGACATGATGAGACAAAGCTTGTTCATATTGTGCTTTTATTGACTCGTTCATTTTACATTTTACACAGCTCGTCCACATTTCAGTTTGTGTTCATTTCACAACATATTGAGACCGTGTTGAAATGTTGCCAGGGAAAATCAGTGGTGCTAACGCATCATAATGAGCAGCACATGTTACAATAAAACATGCACCTTCACACTCCTATAAAACCAACACTGTATATAGGAGGAGATTAATATGAACCTGTCAGTGGTTCAACCCTGGACTTTGTGGACCACTCACTGCTTCACTTAACAACAAGCTCAAACATTTAAATTAAATAACGCAGTTACTCTACATAATATATTACTAGTATAATTTTTTAATAATTGGTGTATTTGTACTACTCCTGCATGCATTCAGCATGCTTGTATAGTTACAGGTACCCTCTAGGATTAATAACGTTTTTTTAATCTTGAAATCCACTTCCTGGCAAAATAAATCTGACAGGGGTAAATGAACACTTGTCACTGCTGCAGTGTCCTTGGGCAAGGCCTTTAACCCCCAGCCGCTCAGTGGGAAACGGGTCAGGCTGTGAATGTGGTGCTCCCAGTGAAGCTGCCATGGCCACAGAAAAGATGCAAAAAATGTATAAATGATCTGAGCTCAGTGTACGACGAAGCATAATCAATCATCTAAGTTCTCAGCACTGACCCTGTCCTGATCCAGCAGTGAATCCACCTCCAACTGGTAAAGCGTTTGTCATCGCCACTGCACCTGTCAGTGCATCGTCTTCTCTGAGATCACTGATGTGTGCTGCTGCTCCCGTCCTCACAGAAGTTGCCACTGCACTTTGACACAGTAGTTTCTGTTATGAAAAAAGGTCTGCAGCAAGCACACTGGAATATCACCAGGAGGTAAAAACAGGAACATCCACAGATAGTTTGCTGCTGTTTTACTTTACTCTGGACATTTTAAAGAAGCAGATAAAGGAATATCAACTCTACCCAAACAACACAAAGAACCAGTCGTCAAAATGAAACCAAGACTGCAGAATGTTTCACATTTTTACAAGTAATTACTGTTTTTTACAATTAACACTGTAACACTAACCTACCTCTGTCTGAACAGTCAGTTTCACAGCAGTGCATGATGGGAAGTGTGTGCACAGGCAGTAATGCAACTGTCTCCAAGTCACAGAACAAGCCTCTGCGTACTGTTGCTTGTTGCACAGAAGCGTGTCAGCACACACACGTGTCTCTGCTTAATCAGACCTAGTCCAGGGATTTAGGAGACCACCAAGATTCTACCTACCTCACACGTACACACTCCCAGACACACACAAACAACGGAGGACCACCAAAAGTGTGAGCAGGTGGGGAGTTTTAACAGATGGCAGCTCTTCTGTTCCACTGCTATGCACTGGGAGACGCATGCAGTACACACACCCCTACCTTCACACACAGATGCATCCAGAAACCACGTTTGTTCAGGGGGTGCATAAATCCACAGACACATACTGTATGCATACACCTGACCTCTGAGTCATAGTTTTCTTTGTGAAGCACAAACAGCGTCAGCGATTGTCTCTGTGCACACACTTCAGCTGCACATTTAAGATCGTGAAACTCAAATGCACATGAGTAGACAACACGACTGTGATTCAACATAATGGAGCTTCTCAGTGATCAAGGGAAGCTCCCAGGTGTTAATGTGTGTATGAATGAGATGTATAACCCTGCAGAATAAAGTGCTGTGAGTATTCACATATGAAGAATTGTCCCAGTGTAACAACCTTCCCTTCAGCTGTAGTTAAGAACAGCTGAAGTGAAGCACAGCAACAGTGATAAATCAGCAAAGAGGCATAAATGACAAATCTGCAGAAATCAGTTTGACAAATAGCTTTGGAAGCATATGTTTTTGTCAGCGTCGTGTGTGGGTGTGGGAGTGCAATGATTAGGTATGGTGGGTGAGACAGTTTCATTGCAGTTGGGAGGAAAATTCATTTCTAGAATAGTCAATGTATAAACTTTTTCTCTTATGCAGTCAATACAACTATGTTTTACTGTGTATATATTTATCTACAAGTGCACATGTGCCAGACGAGTAGACCAGACAGTTGTTTCCGTCAGATATGATATTTTAACAGGTAATATTAACAGGTAATATTTCAAAATAAAACAGGAAATGCAGCTGGAGATCATGACAGTTTCATGCATCGAAAATATGTACTATTTATTTCCACTTGATGCTGTTCTCGTGAAGCGGTTACAAAGGCTGTTCCAGTTTTCCACTTTTTCTTGTAGATCAGCCAAACAATAGAAACAGAGGACCTCTTCTTATCTCTGTTGCTGACTGTCAGAGTTTGCCATCGTGTTTTGTAGTGCATGTGTAGAACGTGTCCGTCTATGTAGCTCCAACTATAGTATGAACAGAAGCACATGCACATCTGTAGCATGAGTACGTGTGTGTCTGAGGGAAGGAAAACCTGAATTGACCTTTAGGTTTAGGCACAGAAGATACTTGGCTAGGTTCAGGAAATCGTGGTTTGTGTTCAAATAACAACTTCATTAAGGTTAGAAGACACGTGGTCAAGATCATGGAAGGGTCACGCAGAAAAGAAACAACATACTATTAGTTTCACATGGGCAACACTGCATTCTTCCTCCTAGTGCAGACTTTGCTGCTGTATTTGCTGTAAAACATCACCTGACTTCCTCCTTTGTTCCCAGCACAGGTCACTCAACTATTAAACCTAACCTTGGGCCGTAATCATCTCCTCGCTCAGACAACCTACAGCATGGGGGTTGGTTTTTATCAGTAAAATGTCTCTGACGCACAGATCAGAGACACAAGAGTTTAGTTATGATTTGAGCAGTGTGATCAAATCTCATCTATGTCAAACTTAATTTACTGGACAAACATATTATTGAATAGACAGCAGGACTAATTCCTCTTGATGTTTTTCTCTCCACTCCAGGAGAAAATATTCGTCTTGTGGTTCTGAAAGGAAGAATACGGCAGTTACAATATTTTAACGGTGGCAGCACTCAGTAGCTCTGCTACACCATCAGTTTCGGCTTGTTTGGTTCTCAGTTCCTCGGAAACAAGAGGGCTTGTGAAAACCTGTATGTGAAACATTAGCTAGAAAATCTACAGCTGCATCAGCGGAGCCTGTGGACAACAATAGCACGTCCTGCCCTCCACAGCAGGTGCACTGCTAGTTGTTCCATTCAATCACTAACATTTGGCAACCACTGCTGATATTTACTGGTCAAATTGTACTTTCAGAACATAAATCCTAACCCCTAATGTGTTGTGCGGGTTATTTAAAAATGTGTGTTTTGTTGTTTGCTGAGGGAGCTCTGTTGTTGCGGCTTGTGTGATTTAGGATGTATGATCTAAAATGTGGTTAATATTTAACAAATGCAAGCAGCAGGCGAGCAGCAGGCTATTTCTTTATTTGCATAGGGCTCTGTGAATTTATGCTGCTTTTTTCTGTTTATGTGTGGAGAGGGAGCGAGGCTGGAGCAAGAGAGGGAACGAAAGACGGAGATAAGGGAGAGAAAAGGCAATATTTTCTTTTATTTTAGGGTCCAAATGTTCCAACAATAATAGAGAACGAAAAAAAAAACATTCCTCCTTACCTGGGTCGGTTAGGATGGACATCATTTTTTATTTTACGAGCCTGAAATTTATCAGTTAGGTTTTAAAGTTAAAGTTTAGGAAATTAAATTGGGTCTGTAAAAAGCTCTCACAAGTGTAATAAAAGTGTATGTGTGAGTAACTGTCATGTTTATGCATGTATTCCTGCTGTGTGCGTTTGTCAGCTGGACAAAGCATAAGGGCAGTAAAATAAAACTGACCTAGTGCATTCCCAGGCACTTATCTGTGATGAGCAAACGGTTGCCTTAGTGTGCCTCATTATGAATGCTGGTGCATGGCTAGAGGCTAAGTGTTAGGCCGGGGGGGCAGTAATGTCGAATCAGAACGCACAAGTGGCATTTTACTATCACACAGCCTCAAATACAAGTGTTTCTACAGACCTTTAAAGTGCTTTAGTGCTCTGAACACTAGTCATGTTGGTTATATTGTTTAAACCACAGAGGGACGTGACAGCAGAGCAAGTTACAGTTTAGTTGCAATAAAATATGACACGAGATTTAAACGAGACACTAATTATGTGTTTGAGTTACCACTATTTCCCTGATTTAAAGTCCTTGAGGTGCTTTTTAAGATTGTGAAAGTTTAATATTTTTGCACAGATTTTCTGGTGATTTTTTTTTCAGACAATAAATCCTTCAGACTTTTTATCGAGCCCCATCATCAGGTCAACTTTTTAATTTGTCCAAATACTTTGGTTTATGGCCAAATACCTGCAAAACTTTCCTGTAAAGCTCAGCTGTACTTTATATCTATTACTAATAGCACAATTTGTTCAGTGACATTTTCAAAAAGGTTTCAACAAGATGCTTGTATCCAAGACTGTCAAATACAACTTGTTTTTCAAGCAAACAGTCATTTTAAGGCACACTTTCATTTTTACTAACTATAACCATGTTTATCTAGTGTCTAAACTGAACCAAGTGTGTTTGTGTCTAATCCCAACTAAATCACTTTGTTTGCACAGTTGTTGCCAACTTTTTTAGAACTATTTATAGTGAAAATTAATGTTACAGCTACTATTTTGGTTCCATTGTACAAGACAGCAGCTTCCATTTTGGGGCCTGATGCTGATTCCTGAATGATGGTGGAATAAACGCTTGGAAATAGGATCTTGGAAAGATCACAGTTTGGTTCTGTTTAGGCATAAAGTCAACTATGTTTCTCTTCTTGCTTTGATGTTTTCACTCGGTGTTGGTGAGTTGGTGGCCAAGTGTTGCATGAGACCTCCGGCCAGCAGTGTAATAAAAACCCAGACCAAACTCATTACATGTTTCAGTGCATTTTCTGATCCCTCCCTACAAATCTCCACCCATGAGGGGCGTGACCTGACATTATTACTATTGTGTCTTGCTAATTCTGTGCCTTTCTCACTCATTCCCTCCTTCAATTTCCCGTTTTCAGTTTTGTACTCCCTCGCCTTTCCTATTTCTCTCCACTTCTGTTTCAGTCATCTCCGTCCGTCTTTCTCCCTCAGACTCTATTTCCTGTGGTCTTTCGCGGGTCACTTGCTTCATTCTCTTTATGGGTCACATGGCTTTTCCTCAGCCAGCCAGGAAAGAAGAAACACAACAAAAAACAGTGGATTCTGGGAGTTTCTTTAATTAGTTGGTACCAGTCTGCGCCGCCCTTTCAATCACCCCCACTAGCACCACTGTCTTTCTCTAGTCATGTGAACTGAACATCTGGGGGAGAGGTTTTTACAGCCCCACAACTCTGTAATTCTTTAACAAAACTGGAAGCCACAAGAGTGATTGGGTTTGATGAGCTGTGAAAAAGAAAGAGGCGGGGAGACACAGGGGGGAGGAGGGTGAGACAGGGATGTGGACTGAGACTAATTTGTCTTTTATGATGGTCAAAATGTGAGACAGATAAAAACAGATGTAAAAGAAGATTTTATGTCTGTGAGAGGCTGGATGAGAGACAAAGAGGGAGAAGAGTTTAAGACTGAAGGAGCTGCTGCTTTGTGCCACAACAATCATTCTGATGCAGGACACAACCAGCCAATCACAGAAAAGTACGACATATTACAAATGTTTAAATCATTTCATTCCAACATTTCTTCTTGAGAGTTGATCATCTACTATAACACTTCAAAGGTGCTACAGTTGAAGTTGAAGTCATTTGACCTCCTGTGTATCTGATGATCAGATTCACATTTGCCAAGTGCCCCAGCTGGGGGTAGGAGGACCCAGGCTCAGGCAGGTGCAGTGAAGTGACTTTATTTGAAAATGTGACGACAGCAAACGTTTACAGGCAGATTGGAAAGAACAGGACAAACGACAATCTGGCAAAGAGCCCAACCTGTTCTGCATGAACAAACTAATTCTGCTGATGATTTAACGTGATTCTGGATCTGTTGCTTCTTTCAAAGTCATACTGAGCTTGTCATCCTGGTAACTTATCTCATACCTAGCCAGGAGCAGGTTTAGCTCATGTAAACGAGATTTAAGCTGTGTCGGAACAGGAAGTCCATCCAACTGTGGATACACCTTATAATCATTTATGATAATAAGTGTGAGATTATAATTCAGCAGAAAGACTATTTAGGCTGCATGCATGTCTGTTCTTTAAAAGTGTAAAGTAAAGTAATTCAGGCTAATGTGCTGATATCAGCCTAAAATAATCCCGTTAATTTCTCATTCAGATAATTTGGTTCACAGAAACCAGGTTGAGAATTGATTTTGTTTTATCCTGTTTGAAGTTATCTTGTGTTTGTGCTTTAAAAAAACACAAAAAAGTCGACAGTTGAAGAGTGTTGATCATGTGATTGCTCAACTATGTAGAGATGAGTTCTTCCTTCATCATTCTGCCATCTTTTATATTTGATTAGATAAAGAAAATTTTATAATATCATCAAGAGCTTCTGTCCTATATCTTTAAAAAAGTCATGTCCCTGAAAATGAGTTCAAGTATGTGATTCGCCCTATAATGGTGCCTCTGATTAGTCCTGATCCAGCTAACATTATAAAATCTAGGGAACAGGTGTGTGAGTTGGTGTAAAATGGGAATGGTGGGAAGGTTCCAGGGCATCTGATGGCCAGGGATGGGAATGGCAGGGAAATGCACAATGCTCATTCACGATTCATGCAGGGAAAATAGCAACACACTTGTGTGGCAAAGCAGTGTTAGGAAGCATGCTCATACAGGTGGATTTTCCTTTCTGTGGCTTATTGTTTTATCCATAACTGGGCCTCCATGGTGTTTCATTGCCCTCTGTTGCTGGATCTTTGGCTGACATGTTCTCAGCTTGATTCAGCTGTTCTAGTTGCTGTATCTTGTCATGGCAACCAAATGTCAGCGAGTTGCTAATAATATCAGTGACCTTACAGGCTCTGGCTCTGTTTGCAGAGCTGTAGCTCTGGCTAATTTTTCCAAAGTGAGGGACAGTGGACTGAGGATTATGAGGTTGAATCACGATGACTGCAATCACACAAGTGCTGTCTTTAGCTGGTTCATATTCACCGCCAACCCTCAGTTTTCCATATGCAAACTAAAGCCAACTTTTTGTATTTTGTTTTCTCATGATGCAAGTTCTCCTAAATTTATGGGGAAATCAGACACATCAGATGGGAAACACACATTAATCTGACATCTGACAACCTGTAGTAAACTTTTATCTGGTAAATAAATGAGCAGAGAATTATTTTTAACACTAACACTATTATAACCAGTCACAGATGAAGTGAATAGTATCGATTATGTTGACTAACTCTGGGATATAAGAGATGCTATGTTAAGTTAGCAGTTGGTTCTTCTAATCAATGTGTTGGATACAGGAGAAATGAACAGGTGCAGAGAGATGAGTGTCAGACCTGACAGTGTTGGAGGATGTGCCAGAACAAGTCTGATCCACGTCCGCTCCACTGCACAAATTACAGGACTTAAAGGATCTGCTGCTAACATCTTGGTGCCTGATGACACAGGGCACCTTCAGAGGTCAATATCTCTGCAGGTCGGAGCCTTTTTGGTGGCATCCAAAAGACAAATAACATACTGTGAAGGGGTGCTCATAATGCTGGCACATGCCCTCACAACACCTGCGTCATGGCACTGCAGACACACCGTACTGAAAAACACTGACACTTTGAAGCGCCACATCTGTAAACATATATATTTTTGTTTTTTAAATTTACTCATACATACAAGCAAACTCCTTAATTTAACTCTCGTTTTGCTCTCTGTGAAAACATCACTTTACTTCCACTCATACGAGCGTCTTCGCCGCCTCCTTGGTGAAGCCGACAACTCGCTACTTGGATCAACATTTCTGAATGTTGTCAGCGCTGAGAAGTGCTTAAAGCTTGTGGGCCCAGTGGTATTCATAACATGAATCAGCCATGCCAAATGCTTCCCCAAGCTCAGCACTGCCAAATTTGCTGTCACTGTTGAATTGTTTGCTGTTGAAATACTCTGTTGAAATGTTTTTGATTGGGTGTTATTAGCATAATAATAAAAGATTAAGACTGAATGAATTACAAGTCTGACAGCAACAGACGCCAACTGAATGGATAGCAGGGCTTTAGGATGTACAATGCTCTACGATTGTGCACAACTCATTTCATGCACAACATCGCTGTTACATCAATTAAAAATAAACCGGTTGTTCAAAGCAAGTGTTTTTCATTCTACAGTGTTCATTAGGCCATCGAAGCGACTCGTTAATGTGATGTTTACCTGTTAGCTGCTCACTGAAAGTGCAACCAGTGCACTGCGTCTTTTTACAAACTGAAAACAGAAAACAGGAGACGTTGAGTTGAGTTTCAGTTGTCAGCTCTTCAGCATGTGGTGGGAAACCCTCACAATGTCTGTTGTTACTTTACATGCTGCATAAAATCACAAAAAAAACAGCTGTTGAGTGAAAAAACTGTATAAATACACGTGTTAAATGACCATCTCATGACTCATCCCTCATGGGATTGTGAAATCTCACATTTGACTTGACA
Organism: Sandelia bainsii; assembly: GCA_032362345.1. Taxonomy (NCBI): domain Eukaryota; kingdom Metazoa; phylum Chordata; class Actinopteri; order Anabantiformes; family Anabantidae; genus Sandelia; species Sandelia bainsii. The sequence goes on along the minus strand of JAUMHL010000025.1, from coordinate 26,698,424 downwards.
AGTTCAAAGGTCCAATATGAGAAACATTATGAAAACTATCATTATGCTGTGAGAACAACGCTCATGTTTGAACTACAGCTCATGTTTGCATGTATTTAAAGTTGATTTGGGATTTGATGGGAAAATGATTCCTTATTGTTACTCTTGACACTGGGGCTCAAAAACTGGGGGTGCTGTGGATCAAGTGGCAAAGTGTTCAACTTTTAAGAAGCCACTGATTTCTGTGAATATTTACAGAAGTTGTCTCACTATGAACCAATTATTTTGTTGGAAATATTCACAGTGTTGCTGCCAGCAGATGAAGCAGAATGTCATGATACGCTGAATGAGAGATCTCAGAGTAAATGTGTTAAGGAGCTTTCATAAGAAATGAAGCTGTTTTTGCCTTTTCTTAAAATGTTGTTTAATTGATTATTAATCTGAATTCCAAGATATTTTTGTTCCCCAACAGCCCGAATTTGCAGAAAAAAGCAAAGACTTATCAACATTTTACATTTCCTTCAGGCTAATTCTGTGCTGTTCTGTGGTTGTTACTCATGCAAGTATTTGAGCTTATCCACACTGGATTAGAGAAGAATGTAAGAAACAATTCTCCTGCTGCTGCCAATACACCACCTCATAGTTCTGTATAAAAGGTACCAAACCGGCATAAGGCGTCAATCCTTTCAGCCACCTTGAGGGGTGGTGTCGGTCCTGTGTATCCCAATAATCCAGGGTGGAAAGTAGTGCAATGGAAAAAAAAATGATAACATAAATGTGACATAAATAATGATGTTTGTGATCATTGTCAGTCCCCCTCCCCTTTACAGAGGGGGGAAGAGTTGTAGAGTTTGATGGCCACTGGCAGAAAGGATCTCCTGTTATTCTATTTTTTATTTATGTGGTGCCCTGGACATTTATTCTAGTGCACTATGACCATAATTATTTGTGTTTTATCTTTGCTTCCAACTATTACATTATTTTTTGGGTTATTCTTATTTAAAATGATAAGGACTCACAAAGAGATTGTTAGTTGACAAACAATTGTTAGTTGTATATACAGAACACCAGGATCTTAGATCAAGATCTTTAACAATAGTATGGAGGGGTTATTTACGAATTTAAACCATAAAGGGATGTTTATTTGTGGAGACTTTAATATTGACTTGTTGAATCCAAATCATAATAAAAGTACAGATGAATTTATTGATACCATGTATAGCATGGGTCTATTTCCCCTGATAACAAGACCAACGAG
>JAUMHL010000025.1:26665207-26676333 GCA_032362345.1 Sandelia bainsii | reverse complement strand
GCCTCCCGAACCTGGATTGGGAGCTGGTTCCACAGGAGAGGAGCTTGATAGCTAAAGGCTCTGCCTCCCAGTCTACAGAGAAGTTTCTCTTCAAAACTTTAAATTGTGACTTTTCCTAAACATGATTTTAAACATGATTTTTGCATAACACACGCACGCACGCGCACACACACACACACACACAGAATAAGGGGCGGCATGATAGCTCAGTGGGTAGAGCAGTCGTCTTCCAACCCAAGGGTGAGCGATTCGATTCTCAGTCCTGGCAAGCTACATGTCGAGGTGTCCTTGGACAAGACACCGATACCCCTTAGTAGCGCTGACACAGGTCTAGCAGCTGTCCAAACAACAATTTCCCCAAAGGGATCAATAGAGTATCAGTTATTAATATTAAATACATACTGTCACTTGAGCAGATCAGGTGACTGTAAGGAAGGGCCAGGATTGGTTAGGGCAGGAAATAAACAGGAAGCCCACTCACCTGCTCTCTGCTCAGACATTGTGTTTCTCTCATGTCCCGAGCTTCTTCTACCACGACTTCTCATCGAGATCTTCTCTTCTCTACTCTAGTCTCTGGTACTGTGAGTACTTCTCTCTCTTTGTTGGCCGGCTATTGTAACACCGATTCCTGGTGGAATCCGCTTACAGCGCTCGGGTGTTACAAGAGCAACGCGTGTGCTTTCCAACCCTTCTGCTCCTTCTCTGCATTTGGGTCGATCCCGCACGCTACAAGGGCGTTTGCTTACACTGTGTCTGTGTATTGTACACGCCTGACACATACATTGTCACACACATAATTATAAATGCATATTTCTCTCATTACTGACTAACACGCACTAAATCCCCATCATGGTACACTGTGGAACAACCTCTGTTGACCTTGGTTTATGCTGCAGTGTCATTAGTGAAAACAAAAAGCAGAATAATGACTTTAGATTTTACTACACTCAACACATCTGTATGTGTGTTTAATTGCTGCTATTTATCCTCAGCAGTTCAGCATTACAGCTAAACTCTAAATCCTACCTGAAATATTTTTCCTAGTGCGTCACCAACGATAAAGCCCGTCTCCTAAAATTACATTTATGTACTGCTGCAATAATTAATTTTCCATAGACAGGTGAACAGATGGAATTATAATTGCTGCCTGGATTTAGTGTCATTGTTTTCTCTTATCAAGTCACTGCTGCTTTTGTTTAGCTTTTAAACCAAACATTAATCACGCTCGGGGTTGATGGTGGATGCTGGGCGTGAAGAGTGAAGGACTTTGACACCAGAAATCACAGTTCACATCCAGAGACCTGTGTGTGGTTAGGTTTAGGAAACAAAAGAGCCTTTGAGTAAATCTCCAAAATATGTGTGAAACAACAATAATAGCTGAATTCACTCAGAACCATTACTTCTGCTCATAAGTCCAAATAGGCTCAGTGCTACTTGCTCATATTTGTGTTCATGTTATTATAGTTAAGTGTAATTAAGTATAATTAAGACATAATTTAAAGGTGAGCATTACATTTTTAACAGGACCCAGAGAGGAGCAGACACCACAGGTACGTTTAAAGGGTTTGTTAAATAAAGATGATGGAATGAGGGGAGAGAGGTAATGAAAGATAGATGAGCCAAGTGAACTGCAGTCGGGTGAGTATGATGCAGTGAGTAAGGCTCCTGAGAGACAACAGATGTATGGTAAGTATGAGGTAAGCTGACAAACAGGTAGGTAATAATGAACGTGAAATGTCTTACTGTCAATCGGAGACCAGGAGGAGTGTAGAGAACTAGGCTGCCAGCAGAGGGAGGCACAGGAGAGTGGGGTTGCTGGTGGGGAGGAGGTGACGAGAGACAAAATGGAGGATCCACAGTGCAGGTAGTTAGAGCCAAGATGGTGGAGCCTCAGCCTGGTATCAGCATAGTTGAAAAACACACCTTCACAAGAGGAAACTGCTTGATTCAAACTGCAACATCCAGCTTCTACATTCACAATCCAGTAGTGATGGGAAAATGATACAGAAGCATCGAAGCTTGTGTCAGTCAATCTGAAGCGTAGTGAGTCGAACCACTGTTTCGGAGCTTGTATCAAAACGCTGCTGTCACGCGACCAGTGACGTTTGAAGCTTCGGACGTCATCAGTGCTTCACAGAGCTTCATCGGTTTGACAGCTTTGGCGTTAAATTCACAGGAAGCCTGTATAAGATCCATCATTATCATTTAAAAGTGTTAAAAGTGAGGAGAGATTTTTTGACAGATGGCGAGTAAAAGCGGAAAAGAGCGTTTAAAAGTCTGGGATCACTTTGATCTAATACCACAGAATAAGGATATAATATATTGTCTCCTTATGTTCTTCATCACACATGTCCAAAGTCAGATCACATTTGATACAGCCCGCATTAATGTCTAATGATTGTGTATTTGTTAAATAGTATAAGGACAAGGACGTTTGCAGAATGAAACAAACAGACTTTTCTGAGCTTTTATTGGTGACATGAGATTGAAACAGTGGCTGCTGCTTCACTTGCGCTCTTGAGACCTTGCCTTGACCTCAGTTAACCACCAGATGTTAACCGCTGTTCATACTCGGGCTGAGGCTTCAAAGCTTCAAATCTTTTTTGGCACAAATAGAAGGAAAGCCTCAAAGCTTCATGAGGCTTCATTTTCCCATCACTACAATCCAGTGTCCAATATCCAATATCCTCTCCACCCAGTGTCCACAATCCAAAATCCAAAGCCAGAAATCTGATGCAAAACGGAGTCGGGAAAATCAGGCAATCAATCAGAATATCAAGGCTAGAGAGAATCTGCAAGTAAGGGCAAAAACAATCTGGAAAAGCATGAGGAGAAAAACCCTTGTGTGTGTGTGTATATATATATATATATATATATATATAGGCTGGAGGCAGATCATGTGATCCAAAACCAGGAAGTAGCTGGGGACACACACCAGTGGAGCAAACCAAAAACAGAGGCAGAGAAGAAACAGAGGCGAGATTGTAATCTGTCATGAACCTGAAGTAGGAAGTTGGGTCATGACACAGGATTAAATAAGTGCCATGATTTGGTATTGGTTGTTTTTCCTTATTTTAAATGATAAAAGTTCCCCCCATCCCCTGCATATGTAAAGTTCACCCAGTCCCAGTGGAGTATTATTTTGATGTTGTTTAAATTATCAGCTAAACATTTGTTTTTGCTATGTAAGATTGTATCTTGTTTGGGTGACTCATATTATCTTAAATGAATATTTACTACATTGCCATTGACCACCCTGCTCGATCTCTCTCTAAACTTTTTTTCGTTGGGCCAAATTTTGTTGCCTCTGCCAAATTGCTGCTATAGGCAATTGCCTAGTTCACCTACATCAATGCATCAGCACTGGTTATATTAAAAAAAATTTTTGCACGTTAGTCTAACAATAACATTTATTGACTGCACTATGCCAGTTCCCTACTAATGAGACAGATGCCATAGTCTCACAGTATAAAGTATTGGTTTGCCAATGAAAGACCTGCATGGGAAGTGTCTGAGTTTTATGTTCCCTGATCAGTCGGATGCAGCACATAGATCTGAGCTCAGTCTGGTATGTGGAGTGAAACTCCAAGACTTCAAAGTTTGGTAAATAACCAAGTTCTATCAAGAGTTTCAGATGTTGTGAGGACACCTTTGGGAAAGTGAGAATAATTCTGTCCAGTGTGAATTGTACTTTTTAGTGATGATTTATACAACTTGTGGTAAGAAGAAGTATGTGAACCCTTTGGAATCACCACCCAGCTTATTCTGAGCCCCAGCTTGCAGACAGACATCCTGTAGGATACCTTCATAAACTTGGGAATCTTTTTCTCTTCACGATGAAAGTGCCCAGACCCTAAGGCAGAAAAGCCCCAAATCATGATGCTTCAATACTTCATTGTTGGGATGATGTTTTCACCTTTAATAACCTTTAATCTCTACTTGCATTTCAATGTTTGTGAATCTGTCAGTTTCTTCATTCACTTTATATATTTTTCACTCCCAACCCTGAGCAGCTTCACTTCCTCACTTGTTGCTGATTGTCAGAGAGTAAAAATACAACACAATCAGGCTGTCACCCATTGTCTGATTGCTATTTTGATCATGTCACAGGTTTTCATCCCCCGGCGACTCTGTAAGCCTGTCTGTCTCTGTAATAAGTCCCCTCGCCGTCCTCGTTCTGCCTTCCTATTGGTCGGCCCATGGGGATTACAGTGTGCTGCCGAATGATACAATGACATTATTAGGTTGCATTTATCAACACAATAGGAAAATAGAGATGACTGAAAAACAGACTGAGATATGTTTGCTCCTGCATTTGCGCGTTTTGTTTGTGTGTGTTTGTGTGTCGCAGTCTGATTGCTATTTTGTTAATGGGAATTTTGCGGCTACTGAAACAAACCTGCCGTCCTCTTCTCTCCATTTGCTCCGTCTCTCTGGTCTCCTGAGTCCTTTTCTGTCTTCCCAAATCTGTCACTGTCTCCACTTTCTTTCCCTCTCTCTCTCTCTCTCTCTCTCTCTCTCTGGAGTATTACAGTATCACACTCGTGGCGACACAACCCCTGCTGATCTTTTTAACTGGCCAAGGTTTTAGCTCACCTGACAAATCAGTCTCCTGTGATATGTATTCTCCAGTGGTGTGGTGGAAAAAGGAAGGTGACAATTAATGTGATTGTTAGAACAGGGTAAATTATCTGCCTTACTGTAATGTGATTATGTTGCTCCAGTCTGTTCATCCTGGAAGATGGGGGGGGGGGGGGGGGGGGGGGGGTTCCTTATGTGACAGAGGGGGTCACATGCTGTTCAGATTTTAAAGCCCCCTGAGGCAGCTTTGTGATATTGAGTTGTATGAATAAATTTTACCTGACCTGACAGTGACAAATTCTTTAACCCAGAGTGCACTACAGGTGCAAACAATATCTTGCACCAGTAGGTACGTTTCTCCTCCTGCTCTTCTTAAATTTGTTTAAAATATTTTGTTCATTTTTATTTATTCATTATACAGTACATCTTAAGACGCAACAGATTAGGTAGAAAACCTGCAAAACGTGTGTGTGTGTTAAGTGGCAGTGATAGATGTTCTGCAATTATAATCCGTTTGAATAAAAACTGCTGTTTATTTGTTCAGTCTTTGCTATGTTTGATTTCTAAACTGATTTAAATGCTCGTTATTTAATGTTACACTAAAATACTGTACACAGAAGGATCATCTGTCCTCAGAGGGTATACACAATATTCACATTAACATAGGTACTGTACACATATATGTTTGTTTCACCAAACTGAATGTGTGACTGTGCATGCCTGGGAGCGGAAGAATGAAAATAACTGAACAAAGGAGAAATATGTCAATATGCTTTTCTGTGTGCGTCTCTGTATGTGTGTAACTTCATCAAACACTTGTCACTTGCAGCCTGATTGCTGTTTCGATCATGTCACATGCTTGATTCCTCCGCCACTCGACATGTCTGTCAGGATCCCAAAATAGATGCCACATCACTTCCTCCTGTTATCAACTATATCTGACACAAACCAGGCTACAAAAAACATCTATGTACAGTACTTTAGAATCACTTTCAGTGTAAAGATGAATCTCTTTTTACACAGCAATGTAAAAACCCACATGAGTGTAAGACACATTTTAAAATGTGTGTGTTGCATGTCACTGTCACTTTCAGTAATGGCAGGAAAAAAATCCAAACCAAGAGCAGAATACTGGCATCATGAGGTTCTTCACTACGCAGCTAGTCTCCCCCTACCATGAACATGAAGAACATACAGTCAATTTTGATATTTCGGGCTCTAAACTATAAGAGGCACGAGGTGGTTACACGGTGGAGACAATTTCCCGGCTGTCTGTTTGTTTCTGGACTGCCTGTCAGCTGTTCATTTAGACCACATTGGTAGGTAGAAATGTGACAGCGTTGCTGGATTTTTTCCAGTACTGACTCAATTCTCTCTTCCTCTACTATCTAAAGTGGGAGATCCTTCTGTGGTGAATGAGATGCGACAGTTGTGTGTGTGTGTGTGGTCAGAGAGATGCTGGCTGTTTGCATGTTTGGATGTCTGATTTGGAGGCTCCCTCTCTGTCTGATTGGGTTTCTGCTGTTGTGTGTTTGCAGCAGTGTGTCTGCTTGTGACTCTGTTTGATTGGCTGGCTGTCACTGTGTGTGTGATGGGATATTGTTTGGCTGGGTGGGTAAATATCTGGTTATGAGCCTTTCTTTTCATGCGGTTCATTGCCTCCTTCTTTGTTGCCTGTCTGTCTGCCCCTCTTCTGCAGCACTGCCGCTGATTTTAATGGAAACATATCAGAAAAAAATGTGACAGGTGCATCAGAGGAAAACGCAACTAGAATAAAAACATGAAAAACGGCTGCCCAGTCTCTCGATTGTGGCTGTGATACTTTTGGGCCCTCTGACCTTCATCGGGTATCTGAGGAAACTGTCCAATCCAAGGAGGACATAGATGAGACGAATGAAAACACCACACCAGTCAACATCAAACCAACTGAAGACAATTAATTAAAAATCCTAAGTTAGCAAACAACAGTGCTAGTTCTTATCCTACAATGTTAACAACATCAATATACCTTTGATAAATATAAAAGGATCTCAACATGTAGGATACAAGCTGCATGTGAGGTCAAAAAACATGACAAAGGCTGAGCCTCTGCCCTAATAGAAATGAGTATTGTTTTCAGGTGTTCCCTGTCCATTTGTAAAGTCATTTCCACATTAATCACTCAGAAGGTGCAGTTATGTCAACAGCTCTGTCTCCCAAAAAATCTTCTTTCTTTAATGTAATGAGGATAAGTTGATAATTAATGTAAATATGTCATAAGTCATGAAAAGCAGTTTAGTTAATGCTCCATTCGATTTTACACATTTTCTAATAAATCTAGTGAAAATCGGCCACGATGTGGTGTCGTGACCTGTAGAAAAGTCCATCACAGTTTGCTTCAAGCAGCTTTATGTCTCTGCTAAGGTCTATAAATTAGCCCCACCTACTGCAAATTAGCCACGCCTACTATAAATTAGCCCCTACTTCATGGCAAGGGTTTTACAACAAGCACAAGGTTTGTCGACGTCTCGGTCAGAGTAGCAAACAGGAAATGAACCCTGGCTGCTTGTTAACCCGCTCCCTCTGTATCAGTCCGACAAGTGACTGTGTATCAGCTAATTTCAGCTGTGTTTATTGTTCAACTCTCACTAAAACATCTAGAGACTGAAATCAAATTGGTTCATGCAGATTTAAGGCAAAAAAAAAAAACTGTCAGAACATAATAATAATAATAATAATAATAATATTCAATCCAACTGGTGACTCTAAGATTGTCCTTAGGTGTGAATGTGAGTGTGCATGGTTGTTTGTCTCTATGTGTCGGCCCTGCGATGGATTGGCGACCTGTCCAGGGTGTACCCCGCCTCTTGCCCGATGACAGCTGGGATAGGCTCCAGCACCCCCTGTGACCCTCACGAGGACAAGCGGTTAAGAAAATGGATGGATGGATATTCAATCCGTGAACATCTCCTACAAAAATGTAATTGTGGGCACAGTTCAGTTGAATAGTAAAGTCATTTTTAGGAGTCGGAGTTAAAGTGGTGCCAAGCTGCTAATAAGTGTGAGGTTTGAAAGAAACATGTTGAATGTTAATAAGCAAATTTAATTTGCTGAAGCGACACATGCTGTCTCATTGACTGATAGAGGATTCATATTAAAATCTGACTAGGTCATAATAAACTGCACAAACAATGGATGACCGTCTCACATACAATGTCTGTCTTTGTAATCCACATTTTTGTACTTAAAGAAAACCTCCCATTCTCTCTACACACACACACCTCTCCAAGAACACAACACCTCTGTTTCACATTCCAGTGGGACAAAGGACAGAGTGATGGATCTATATAAATGTGACATTTTTAATCTGGTGCTGTCTGACCTCTTAACTCAAGCGGACAGGAGAAGTGAGAGGGAGCAGAGCTGTGACACACACACACACACGCACACACACACAGCTGTGTGTGTGTAGTCCCACTGCTGATGTAGGCTGCATTGCACAACATAGATAAACTGACGTTAATCAAGTTATTAAATTAATAATATGTCTATGGAAAATATTCAATAAAAACCTAAAACAATCAGAAAAAGCTGACATAGTAAAAATAGTTATGAAATGTACCTGTTTCCAATTTTGTGCTAAGCTAATTATCTACTGGTTGCAACATGTATTTGATGCAGACATGAAATGTATCATTGATTTCATTTAACTCTTTGGTAGAAAGTGGTTAAGCACATTTCTTGAAGGAGACATCAACCACATATGACAATCAGAAAGAATAAACTAATGTCAATATTCATCAACACAAAGTACAGTCTCGGGGAACAAGCCGATTACTTTCAGACTGTACGAAATTAAATTGAAGCATGAATGTTCCCTTGAACAGGAGAAATATTTGCTGCTGAAGAGGCTCCACACAATGGTTAAAATAAATTGTTTTCTAATGTCTTTAATCAGCCTCGGTGGGGTTGCAATTACCAAAGCGGACGTCTGAGAAAGCTGGAAATTTCCGTTGAGGAGAACATGCTGCTTTTAGCAGGCAATTTCAGAGACAATCAAAGTGAATCTGAGCGTGCACAGAGAGGACCTTTGTTTAAAAAGACGCATCTATGCAGTCTGGCGTGACTGAGGCTCAGCCCCTTTCAAATGAATCATAGTTAAGTAGCCCAGAGCTTCAGGACAAGTTGGCCCAAGGGTAATTCGGCATTTAGCTCAGGGGTCAAAACTTGTGCACTGTGAAAAATCCTAATTAGAGGAACATAAAGGTAGCAGTGGGATTTATTTTGGCCCAATGGTGACAACACCCTCTGTAATATAGATGATATGGGAGACTGAACACAGTAACGTTGGGGAGGAACAAGAGCAACAGTAAAAGGTCAACAAGATGAGAAAAGATTGTTCTGGACATCTAACGAGCCCTTGCTGCTGATTATTAATAAGTCAATAGTGAAACTGTATCAAATGACGGGCTTTGTTAAAATACAGCTAACAAGAGATTCAGCAACTGGATAAAGTAAATATGACACTGTATCTGAGGAAAAACTCAGTTTATATTAAGTTCAGAACTTCACCTATGAGAGATGCAGTATTTCCTCTGTAACACAGCCTGAGATTTACTGTGTAGTTTCTTTTCTATAAATCAAGTTCTAATTAAATTCTTACTGGTTCTTATTGGTACTTACATGTAGGCACAGTGGAAGAAAACAACACTATGGGGACACTGTAGAAACAACTGTTACTGTGCCTCAACATTTTCCAAGCAGTTTTTAGGTATTGGTTCAAAACAGGTATATTTTGAGTCGACTTACCAATATCTATTCGACTGCATGTTAATAATGACATGAAAAATTCTTCTTTTCTCTATTTTCAATATACGTTTTTTAACACTGTCACATTAAAACCCTGCGTGAATGAAACACTCGTTTACTATTAATAAATGTTAGCAAGTAGGTAACTGTGGTGGATGGTGGGTGGATAATGTGCAGTTTGAATCCTGTGTATTGTGTGGTTAAGTTTAGGAAAGAAAGACGTTAGAGAAGGATTAGAGAGAGAATGTTATTAAACGTGTTGTGTCTGACGTGACGTAAACTTGTTTCTACATTAAGCCAGACCACAGGTGCTGTGTGAGTCTAAACATAACCATAAAAAAAGTTATTAAAGCCATAGTAACAACAATTAAATGTTGTGCTTTTTATTTATTTTGAGCAGAAAATACATTGTCTGGTAACATTTTATTAATATGTTCTGTAGGAATGTATATGCAACTTGAAAATGACATTAATTGTCAACATATCCTCATGATTTTACTAGAAGGTGGCTGCAATTACTATTCCTTACAGAAACATTAGTGTTTTCAGCTTTAGTCATATAGAAACTCAATGTGTAGAAGACATGGTTACTTATTAAATAAATAATGGAAACGGAGAGAAGAGAGAGAATTTTTTCAACATGTAAACGCTCCATTAATTTTACTCCCAGAGCAAATGGCTGCTGCCATATTAGCAGGGTTTGGAAGTTACCTGGTTAAAATTTAACAGATTAAAACTGAAGCACACAGTTTCTAAAACCAGAGAACATTTAAATAAACTGCCCTCACCTGCTTTTAAGATACACACCTACTGTATCTTAAAAAAACTGTTTAGCCCGTCTTCTCCAAAGTGGCTAATTCCACCCAGAGAGAGTAGAAGCAGAGAGTTTTTCGACTTCCGGAATAAATATAATAAATATTTTGTAATATAGCTCATAAGGTTGAATAGATGCAGTCCTGTGAAATGAAAAGCTAGTAAACTGTTGTTAGTATGAGGTTTCAAAATGGATATGTATAACACTTGATGTACGTCATATCATATGCAACATAAACTTACATAAAGATGTCACACAATCGCATATTCATCAGCTACGGGTCATAAAGACACCTTAAAGAGAGATAAGCGTTCTCTAACAGACCCATCACCATCAAGGAAAGTAAGTGTTAGATCTGTTAGGTTAGTGTGTTCGAGATTGACCCAGTGTGGTGTGTATAAATATATATTTTCGCATGGGTTAAAATCTCTGTAAGAACAAAATGTCAATGAAATGCCAAAAATAAAAATGCAATTTTTACCTGAAAGAAACAAAAACCCATGAATGGTAGTGTCGAAGATGCTGACAGGTTACTCAACTCCAACTCCAACTTTATTTATAAAGCACACAGGACCAAAGTGCTGTACAGAGAATTAAGATAAGACAATTAAAATTAGCTAAAAAGAACAGTTAATAAGTGGTGATAAAAAAGTTAATAAAAACAAAACAAAATTACATAAAATCAACTAAAATCAACATCTCACAGGTTGTCGAACGCCAAGGAGAATAGGCGAGTTTTCAAAAGGGATTTAAAAACAGACGGAGAAGAAGCCTGTCTAACATGCAAGGGCAGGTCGTTCCACATTTTAGGAGCTGCAGCAGCAAAAGCGTGGTCCCCTCTAAGCTTACGCTTAGTTTTAGGCACACTCAGGAGCAACTGACCAGTTGACCTGAGAGACCAGGAGGGTGTGTAAGGCTGTAACAGCTCGGAGAGGTAAGGAGG
>JAUMHL010000025.1:26622762-26657569 GCA_032362345.1 Sandelia bainsii | reverse complement strand
AGTGTGAACTTTTTACGTTTTCCATAAATTTCACCCAAAAGCCAAATATCCCTAACTTTTTGTGAGTAGTGTATTTCCAGGCTTTGACTGTAGCCACCTTCAGTTGTTTGTTTTTAGAGGTTTCACCCCTTTAACTCCCTCTTCAGCAGGTGAAATCCAGGTTCAGTCAGGTTAAGGTCTGGTGATCGACTTGTCCCGTCTAAAACCTTCCACTGGTTCCCACTGATGAAGTCCTGTGTTGAGTGTTTTGGATCATTGTCTTGTTGCATGATGAATATCCTCCCAATTAGTTTTGATGCATTTCTCTGTAAATTAGCAGACAAAATGTTTCATCATTGTCATCATTCTGTTTCATCATCCTGCTTCTGCCATCATGACTTCTATCATCAATAAAGATCAGTGATCTGTTCCAGAAGCAGACATGACTCTACCTCCACCATGCTTCATAGATCACTTTGGTAGAGGTTAATTTTGGTCTCCTCGGCCCACAAAACTGGTTACAGACATCTAGCGGCTCATCTCTGCATCTTCCTGCAAATTCCCACCTATTTGTTCACAGCTCTCTTGATGCTTCTGTTGTCAGCTGTTGTTGCTTTTCTTGGCCGACCCGTTGTGTGTATGTTGCTCAGTGCACCAGTGGTTTCTTTCTTTTTTAGGACATACTAAATCGTTATACCCAGTGTCTGTTCAGCACCTTTTCCTCTTTCCTCAAATTCAAAATGGCTACTTTTCTCCCATAGACAGAACATTGGTTTTCATGTAGATTCATGATTTGTTACAACAAACACAGTCTTTCCAGGTAAAAACCAAGACTGGTCATTTAGAGTTAGTATTATCTGAACAATCTATCTGACAGGACACATCCTGAAACACCTGTCAGGCACATGTTCCAATACCAGGTGCTGTCTTCTGTCCTACTTCACGTACTGAGGTGTCCATAGCATCAATAAAAACTAAAACATTGAACTTTTGTCTCATATTTATCTTTTAAGCTTAAATCCATATGTCTTCAGTGTACAGCAGAGACATACTAGCCTAACGGTGCAGTTCCAATACTTTTGGAAGAGACACTATGATGAATCTGCAAGAAATACTTACTAATACTAATACTAATTGGAAAAGATCAATTTTCATTTCTTTTAACCTGAGTGCATGGGGGGTGAAAAAAAAAAAAGAAGATCTTTATCACATCTTTCAGCCCTACTCATGTCATCAAAAATATGCAGGTAAAGAAACTACTAAACGACAACCAGGTTGTTGGTCAGAAAAGTGTGTACCGACGGTGTTTCAAATGCAGAGCACGACCCGGGGCTGGACTAATGCCTGAAGCCCCAGAGGTGCTGCTCCATTAGCAGCCTCGGACGTCAGCAGCAGAGTTCGATATGAGCAGCCAGTGGATGGACTCGAGGGGAAAGAGACTGGATAATTCAAAGATGTTGAAGACAGATGGAGGTTGGTTCTCTGAATGAGTTCTACAAGCTAAAGAAAAGATCCTGTATTTATGTTGGATTTGCTAATTCCAGGCTTTGGTCTTTTGGTCTCTTACTGCACAGAACACTACACACTTTTTGTGTAGCATCCCTCAAGGCTTTTTGATTGGGGAAACTTTAATGCATGTGATGGTGAAGTGATGCTCATTATATCTATCTAACCTCAAAATGTTTTCCACCAATGTTAATGTCTCCATGGGAAACCACTGAGATTCAGCTTTGAAAATTTATTTCAAAATCAGTCAGTATTTTAATGTGATTTTTGTTATCTGTTGACTATCCTAGTATAAAAATCACATGGCTTTTCCATTGGGCATAAAAACGGTTTAACTTAAAAGAAGTTTCAACTGAATTAAACAGTTTATTGCATATGCTGGAGTTAAGATGAGCCCCGGCTTCAGACGGACATAAGATGAACCGGCCGTGCAGACTCCTGTATGCTTATTAGAACAAGAACAATGTGTTCTACAGATTTCCACTGAAGCAAACACTTTAGATCTACACACACAGGCTAAAAGGCTTCTGCAGCAGCAAAAAAACACTTAGACCTAATTACTGAGACTCTCCTCAGTAGAGAAACAGCTCGAAATCGTCAGAATTCTCTTTAGTTTGGTCAAATTCATCTCATGATTTGTGAAGAGTAGTGAGATAAAATTTACTTGCATGCTGTGTCCAAAGGCTGGACGGGACAGGAAACGGCATGCGGGAACTAGCCAGGCCTGCATGCTCACAACAGTAGTTCAGAAAGTTGTACATTCACTAAATTCACATTTCACTGCCACAGTCCTCACACACACCACAGCGGAGCAGCATCTCTTGTCTGCTGCTCGCATCATTTCGCCTTGTAGCTATAAATCAAGACAGTCCCACCTCTGCTCTTAAACCAGCAGGACATCGTGGAACCTCAAAATTTCGTGGGTCAGAATTAAAGAGTCAAAGTCAGCAGGTCAGATCATGACCAGATGGGAATGTGTGTCCATGGGGACACCTCTAGAAAAGAAATATGCAGCAGTGTGCATGCACGCTTGTGTGTACACACCCACACACACACTTGTGAAACAGTCTTACACTTGTATGTGAAACACGCATATACTGTATAGTACAAACATTCATATGAAATGCTGACACATAAGTGAAAGCAAATGGATGTAAACATTTCAGTTACATATATGTGTGAGAATATGTAAATCTCTGTGTCTGGATGTAATTTCACTGCAACAACAAGGACCATGGACATGTGTTGTGCCAAAAAGTGAGTGTCTCCTGGAGCACACACAGGCTGGTAAAGATGCACCGCCCAGTTTATGTTGAACGTTTGAGGAAATTGTAACTGAATAATAAGAAAAGCCAAAGGAAGAATTGCTGTTTATATTGCAATCAGACATTCCTTTTTCATAAGTGTGCTGGATAGATACATCATTTAATATGCAACATGTTCCTGATATCTTAGGGAAGATATCCAGTTCCTCCTTCCATGGTGACCTGCCCTCTGGATACACTGAGATTTACCTGCACCACACAGAACATCAAACTAAACATACTGTATGACGCAGACTGGTGAATTAGATAAAATATAAAAAATCCTTCTCAAAGTGGAACAAAACATGTTGTTGATGAATACCCACTTACCGGCTGTATCACACCCTGATTCAGAAAGTTACACCACAGTGTGTTGTTTCTATCACAGCCCAGCAGAACCTTGCAGTATCTGAAGCCTGTTTTCACACTGGAAAATGAAAACACTGTTTGCTTTCGAGAGGGTTTAATTATTACTAATCTTTGATGTGTGCTCCAGAGAACGCTCCATCTGGGGTCATTTTCAGTGCGCTTTGATGTTAAATCGGTTATAAGGATCATAGAAATGCAGAGCAAGCAAAATAACGGTGAATTTTTCGGGACACAAGAATGGAAAAACTCCAATTCGGGTTATTCACGCATGATATTTAAACACTGAACTTCTCAGTGTTGTAAATCTGTTCCTCTTTAGTAGTGATTGTTTCCAAACATGTACTGTTCTATATTCACTTCCAGATATTAACACACATCAGTTATTTTTTGTTGACTATAACACATATAACTCAGTTTAGCACAGTTCAGTTATTAAACACCAAAAGGAGACAAATTAAAACTTATCTGGCTTTCAAAAGGTGAGGTGGTGGTGTGATGTGTCCTTTTTTGGTGCAGAGGTGTTGTTGTTATTAACTTCAACCCTGCCTACAGTGCTATCATGCCATTAAATTACTGCTATCAGTAGATGTGGGTTTGCAGGCCTTACTCCACCTCCTAGTGGCTCAGTGGGTCAGTATTGTTACATTAATAAATGTTGTTCATTCCAGGTTTTAGTAGCAGCACTAACTATTGGTTTGCCCTTTATATGACATATATCATCTCCAGTTTCTGTTGCTCTTACTTAAACCAACCAGTGGAGGCAGATGGTCGCCCACCCTGAGCCTGGTTCTGCTGGGAGTTAAAGGGAGTTTTTCCTCTCCACTGTCTCCTAGCGCTGCTCAAGAGGGACTGTTGGGTTTTCTACATTATTCTGTACATACTTATATTCTGTAAGGTCTTAAACCTTAAACACCGTAAAGTGCCTTGAGGTGACTCCTGTTGTGATTTGGTGCTATATAAATAAAGTTGAACTGAAATTTAATTGACTTACTACCTCCACTAGAGCAGTGGTTTCCAAACCTGGTCCTCATCCAAAACCTTTTGAATTGGTGTCTTCCAGCTTCTGATTGGTTGAACACCGCTGATCCAGATAATCAGCTGTGTGTAGGGCAGGAAAGGGGCCCTTAAAGACCAGTTTTTCTAACTCTAACCAGCATTGGACATATGCAGTTTCTGGTCTACTGCAGGTGCAGTTTGCCCTCGCTCAGCCATAAATGTGAAAGTAATAATAACTGACAATGGTTATTTCATATCATTGAAACAGCTGCTTTGAGCATGTTAACTGTGTATTTTGTACATCAAAAGCATGAATAAACTACATCTTTCAGGATCACAGCTACAAGTTAAAGTCTGTCTTCAGAGGTCTGCTGCACTGCGTAACTGGAAAATTAGATGAAGCAACATGCAAACAGAAGTCTGTGAAGCCTGCTTGCTAAAGCAGATCAGTGTGTGAAACCTGCACAGCCCTGCCAGGGGAAATGATCATAATACTGAATATGTCATGTAAATGATTAATAGATACCACACAGATCTTATTACTCAGATGTATCAGTGAATCGAAGATGTGATTCGACAGTTTCATGAAGCAGATGTGGATTCAGGTTCACTCCAGTTTCCCCAGTAGCTTGATGAATGAGACCAAACATCTGTCTGTGTTTAATTACTTATTGGGAGCCTTTAAGGGAAAACTTTTTATCATTTTAGTTATTTATCTGAACAGATTTACAGTTATTATGCAGCTGTTTATGGCGCAGCAGAAACTGACACTCCTGCAGCAACCCTGAACAAAAGACATTTAGACAACTATGTATAGATATATATATAGTTATCTAGAAAATGATCTGTAGTCTGTGAAACATAGAAATATAAACTTTAAATATATAAAGTGGAGACCAGATCTCTGATATTCAACATACAGGACCATTTCTCGGACAGTGATTGCACAATTTTATGCCTCCGCACAGTTACTACTAATCACACAAGTCATAGTGTCCGGCTCTCAGGATGCAAACAAATGAGCAGTAACTTCGAAATTCACAGCTCCACTTCTTGTTTACGAAAACTAAATGAATAAATGATGAAACCCAGGAAACAACATGATGCAACACAAACCACTCCTGCTGCTGCTGCTGCAACATGCCGAGCCAACCTCCACGTTGCACATAAATTCATATGAAGGTGTTTAGTGTTTAAGTGTTATAATCGTATTTTTCTTCAAATTACACAAAGCAGCTTAACACTTTAACAACCCCGAGTGCCAGTGAGAGATAGCTTTTAGGGGAAATATGGCTTTACTAAACTGCACTCTCCTCAGCCCAATGTGTTCTTTCATCAGCAAGAACTGAGCGGATGGTGAAATAACTAAGTTTGGTTTTGTTTATCAGGCTTTATCAGCAAATATTGCTTATTGACTGCTTGCAGTTTTTTCACGTTTTAAGTTATGCTGAAATAAAAATAAAACTTTTACCTTAGCTAAAAGTTGAAAATGTAATTGTTGTGAGTTTCAGTGTTACACTTTGTATTGTTCACTGCAGCCGCTGGACGTCGTCAAACTGTCAGATGTATTTATTGATCTTTTTCTGTTACACGTGATCTATATCGTCGTATTTTGCAGGAGTTTCCACAAAACTGTAAGATTGTATTGTAGGTGTGTGATGATGTCACACTGTGGCACCACACAACCCTGCTGATACACTTCATATGTTCTTTTTTGTACATTACATGTGACTTAAAACTAGCAAAATGTTAATATTTAGAGATAAATATAGGTGGAATCAAAATTATGAAGTCTGCCAGAAATCGACCTTTTGTGTATTAATTAGATTTTCATTTATTTTCAAATGACATGTTATGTTATAGAATAATTAACCTACTCTGACTACTGTTTCTATGGGCTTAGCCACAGAATATTTCTTTTCTTGTGGATAAATACCAAAGAACTCCTCGGTTTGATGAGTCCGGCTGTTATAGAAAAAATTGTCTTCTCTTCTTGTAATTTTAACAGGAGGAATATAATAATACAGCATTACTCATTATTGGATGTATTTTTCTTCCTGTTTTGCAGTAGTTCAATAGGTTTGGTTGTTAAAATAAGTGCATTGGCCGTGGCCTCGCTCTGTTTGCTCTATTTACTGTGTGAGAACCCTTCTGGTGAATCAAAGTAGTTTAAGCAGCAGGTCTCATCTCTCGCCTGGCCCTGTGCACATGCCAGACCTGCTGCAAAACAAATTGCTTTTAATGATAGGCCGCATGAGATGGGCGAGAAAGGCCTTGTAAAAAAAAAAAAAAAAAGAGAAGGAGGTGAAGAGGTAGATGGATAAAAATGAGAAAGCATCAGTGGAAATGAAGCACAAACATCTGAAACTGAAGACAAGTTGTGATGATCAAACTGTTTGATAGTAAATCACCTCTCCTGGGATTAGAAAACCAAACGTCGGCTCCAGTGTTGAGTGAGATAAAGAAAAGTCATTTCTCTCGGACAATGTTTATACGCTTCTAATTTCCACCAGCACATTCTGAAAGGAGTGTAAAACCGCCCGACTACATTTTTTGTCAATACAATTAGGAAACATTTTTAATTAATGGTTCTGCCAAACTTCCAAAAAAGATAATGAATGTACAGTATGTGCAAATTATTCACTGACAGCATTTAATTTGTTTCCCAACAATGTCTGCTCACAGCAACTGAGCTTTCTCAGACTGTTTTACGGTCGTGTTTACAGCACTTGATTAAAGTCGGGGGAAGATC
The DNA here is from genome assembly GCA_032362345.1 of Sandelia bainsii. Taxonomy (NCBI): domain Eukaryota; kingdom Metazoa; phylum Chordata; class Actinopteri; order Anabantiformes; family Anabantidae; genus Sandelia; species Sandelia bainsii. The sequence goes on along the minus strand of JAUMHL010000025.1, from coordinate 26,650,663 downwards.
AGGATCTCGTTTCACAACACAAAGTCAACAGAGACTTGAAGCGTGAAACACGACATGTTTACTTGAGTAACATTTAACAGGAATCGCAAATGTTCAAAGGAAAAGCGTCGGCTCCCTGACACACACCGCTGCCCCGCCCCCTCACGCAGGGTCAGACTGAAAACCATCAACTGTGGAGGAGCCTCAACTGAGCAACGTATCTTAAATAACGGTTCAAATTAAGCCTGCTTTTAAGTAGTAGAGTCTGTGTGTACAAAAGAGATTTGATAATTTCATCTAATATATAAAAACAGAGATGATCTGCAACAGGAGACCGGAGCTGCAGCTTCTTCAGTGGTTCACTTCTATCTGCAATGATAATGTGTAAAGTATTTAAGTGTACCTCATCTAGTTTTTGCATATGCTTGTGCCAGGTTATGGGGACAAACTGACATGGGAACATATTGAAATAAAAATCTTATCAAGTTGAAATACAATGACACCTTTCCAGTGTTTAATTTAAATATTTGCATTTGGGACTCGTCTCAGTAAACACTGATTTATCCTGTCACTGAGGAGTTTTATTACATTTTTACTGATTGTCAGCAGCCCTGCTTCTGCTGTTCTGGTTGTTACTGCACACGAGGACTTACAACTTGAGCCATCTACAGGAAGAGAGGCCTTTAGTGTTAATGTGCCGACAGTCTCAGCAGGGGGGAGGGCAGGTAGCCTGACACGCCACCAGCAGTGGACTAAGGTAGCAACAGCTGCAGATTGAAGCTCAGGGTTCTTGTGCAAGGCCACAGCATAGGTACAGGCAGAAGCTGGAGTGGCATGTTCATCACTTTTGAAGAATTCAGATACTGATTACTGATCAGTATCAATTTTTATCCTGATTATCCTGAGTGCATGAACATTTGGGGACAGTCGCGACACACACACGTGACGTCACTGTTGAACAATGCACGTTGAATGTAAAATGGCAGTTCAGGCAGCAGTTGGTGGGAGTGTGATCAATATCATTTGGCAGCTTTAAAGTGCACATTGAGAAAAACACAGATTCAATTTAGGCCTATTATTATTCATAAAAAATATGTCAGACTTTCAAACTTTACCTGTGCTGAAGGCCACGTAGCCCTCACCACTTCTGCAGCTTCTGGTCAAACAGCTCAGTTTACTTCCTGCATGTGGAAATCTCAGTGAATCTAATCCAGCTCACTTTTTCCTTCCTTATTTTCAAATTACTATTTTTACCAATAAAGCCAGACTCTCATAATTCTCTTGATTTTCTCTCAATGCTCATCGGTCAAATGGCGAAGACTTCCCATCACCATCAAGTGTTGATAGCATCACACTGCTTAGCTTTATTAACTCTTTGTGGCCAGTTCTATGAAGTATTGACTGAATGGCGTGTCGGTCAGTCTGGGGGCCATCTGGAGCTGATTGCCAATAGTCACTGTGGACATTGGCTGTTTTAGGCTTTAGTATGGAACGCACAGATGGTCGCTCTCTGCCTTACAGCTCTGTCAGATCGCTGGTCCCATGTTCATGACACATTTGAGCATTTATTTTTCTTCTTTTTAGATAAGTTATTGCCTGGATATAACATCTCGCATCACTTAGATTATTGGAAACACTCTGATGTATTACTTGCACAACTGAATTTTTTTTTTTTTTTCTTATCAGCCAAAATTAAAAAACAATTTGTCCACCTTTATTCAAGGCCAAAACAGGGGTTCAGAAACCTTTCAAGTGCTAGCTTAATATTTGCAGCAGTTGATAGTGGATCTGAATATGATGCAGTTGCTCAGTCTGATCAAAGACATAAACCACAAACTGCATTTGTACTATTTAAGTAGTTTTACTTCTCAGCTGCACACTGACATCAGTCTACAATGCTCACAGTTCATTAGTGTATCCATGTGTTTATCAGAGGTGGGTTGTTGGGTGAAACGTGTTGTCATAATCACTGTGTAATTCAGTGGTGGATTTTCCATGTGGATTTTCCAATGCACACCCGGAACTGGGACTAGGATGAAGTGATAGTTTAAATAAAGTGACATAAACATACAAAACAATGCATTGAGTGTCCCTAATCAAATAAAGCCTCTATTGTCAAAGTCCTGCATCTGCCATCCCTCTCGACTCTCCCTTGAACTTCTGAGCTTTTGAATTGTGGATTTCATTCACTCTGCATAATCCAATAATAAGTTTCCTTCCAGACAGGTTTAACATACTTTTTGCAGTGAGTACTGTAGTGGTTGTGACAAAAACAGAATGAGTAAGACTTACTGTTTTATGAAGCAGGTGGCCTACATCACTGTCGGCAAACTTACTAGAGAGCAGAATATGATAAAATGGAGAGCGGTAGATGCACCAAGCAGCTGTGCCTGCGCCGGCTCCTCTATTAATGTCTTGTGAAATTTTAAGAGTGGTTGTGACTGAGATGGCTTCTATCAACCTGTCTCCACTGTCGACTTTATCACCCCGTTTACTGAGAGAGCTGAAAGGACAACAACTGTACCTGTCTGCATTCTCATATAACCTGAAACTTTTTATGCAATACCTGCATAATATATTTCCATATACACTGTATGCAGGTGTTTCGTCTGTGCCGTGTGTATCTCAATTGTAGCTAACGGTGTTTATTGTGTACGTGACCATTTGTGTGTGTATCGGGGTAACAGGCCCTGTGGCATGGTTTATAAGGTTTATGTGGTAGTGATGGGTCTGCATACATTTCAGCAGGAAATGAGGTCATTATAGGCTCCCTCGACTCCAGACACACACAGACATTTCCCAGAGAGGCATGAGGTTGCATACTTAAACAATGACACCTCTAAACAGATGTCTGTAATTTATATGGATAATCATTAATCCCAAAACAAACAGCACGCACACACATCCTGCATTAATCTCTGCAGCACTTTTTCACACATGCAAACACACCAACTTGTATTGTGCACAGTTAAAGATCCTTCGATGCATTTCCACCTCTGTAGTATCTGTTTCACTGGCCAGGTGTTATTGCTAATCTGTTTTTATCATCATGTCAACTATTAAACCAAGATGTGTCAAAGAATATGGCAGTTTTCATGCATAATGGCAATTTTGCTGATAACAGGGTAGTAACACGTAAAATAACGTCACATGATGTCATTCATGACCTTTACCTCAGTGGGCCTTACTGTCTGCAGCACAATTAGCTGTCTGAGGAAGAAACCTGAGGAACAGCAAAAGGGGAGGGATCCATCTTCCAAGATGGAACATAATACATAAATAACTGATCTTATCTGCCATATCTTTGTCTATACCTATGTCTTCTAAAAAATGAATTTCTATACAGCTAAACTGCAGTTGCAAATACATTTGTGTAGGGAACATGATTGCAGCTGGATTCATTTTTTGAAGATATGTTGTTATTCTGTATAAATACCACGCCAAAAATATGTTGATATGGAAAATTTCCGTAAAACGTTTCCCAGACAACATATTTTTTCTGCAAAACTATGCAACCTTGCAGCAAAACACACCCAATTTCTCTGACTGCAGTGGTATTATTTGTTATGTTTATGTTTATACTCCCACAGCGCTTGGTTAAGATTAGAGAAAAATTACGATCTGGCTAAATGTAGTGCTTCATTCATTCAAAACATATAGTATGTTGATTTGGAACGTAATTCATCCAGTGACTGTATTCCCCACAAAAAAACAAAAAACAGTTTGGTTGCATTGGACCATATTATTTAAGAGTTGGGGTTGAATATATGAATCAGTTTGTTCAGTAAAGACCTATTTTATACAACTTTACTCCCCTAAAAGTGATGTTTGTCATGTTCTATCTGATTGACACTGTCGCAGCTCAGCCCTGAAGCCTGCTTTGATCTAGTTTTATTTAGCTTTATTTCCGCTTTTATTTTGAAATCCTGTTGCCTAGCGTGTTCTCTTCCTGACTGTCTCCTGGTAAGTGATTCCACCTGTGAGTGTGACTATTTATGAGGCCTGTCTGCCCAGTCACTTCGACTGTTGCCTTCTGATGGTGGTAACCCTCCAGCTTCAGTTCGGCTGTGAAGATGACCCGTCCACCTGCCTGCTTGGATGTTGGACTGTGTGCCTGTCTTTGAGTACGTCTCTGCATGTCCCCCGGTTCCATATGTCCCCATACTGATCTCTGAACTCTGGACCTCATGCCTGTTTGACTCCAACTATCTGAATGTGGATCTTGTATTCTGAGGAAGGAAGCATCTTAGATAATTCTGTTTGGTTGAAGATTTCTGTTTCTGGATTCGTACTGTATTAATGAAAATTTGAGTATCTGGATTTGTCCTGTTTGTTTGAAGAGGATTTTGTGTCCTTCTCTTACAATCTTTAGTGATCTTTCACTGCTGGGGGCAAAGCCATTCTTTGTAAGCTTGTGCACCACTAACTTACCTGTATTCTCTGAGTCCGTGTGTTCTCACTTGTCCGTTCATGAGGTGGACGCCAACTTACCTGTGCTCCGCCATCTTGTTAAACCTATCATTAGCCATTTTGTGATGCCCTCTTGTCTCTGGGTAAAAACGTTCTCTGGGTAAAAACGAGCATTGTGAATGTGGCCAGCCATATCATACATGACAGTGAAACATAGTGCTATAATTTTTTGTTCAGCCTTTGCCCAGAAACTTCATCATGCATCAATCACAATTCTGTTTTGTCCACTTGGCATTTATTGCCATCTGTATTTCAACAGGCTCGAGTGGTACTGGAAACCTCAACAATGCCCTCTCTTGTTGAAGTGGCATTTCCAACACAGGGCCTCTGTTGCTGTGGCTGGAATGTTCCCCTTTACTGGAATGGAGGGGGAGAAGGACAAAGACAGAGGGACACAGGCACAATAAAACGGGGCGATAAGCAGGAATAGGAAAGAATCTGTAAAAGGGGAAAAATCGAGGGTGGAAAGAGAGACAGATGGAGGCAAGATGCAGCGCAGCAATTGGTAACCATGTGTGAGGGAGTGCCAAGAATATGCAAGTTTTCATTCTGACTGGGCGACTTGACATGACTGGGCGATTTCAGTGATTAGCTCCTTTTTTCTGGTTAAATGTGAGCTCATGACTGAATATAAAGCTGGAGAGCAGAGACATGGAGCACAATGAGAGAGGTAAAGCATCAAGGTGAAGACAAGGACAGAGGGAGACAAAGCGTAATATAGTCTCAGAGAAAGAGAAATATCAGCACTTGCTCAAGAGGTCAGTTGGTTATTTCACCGTTGTGCCTTTAAGGCATAAAACCCAGTATGACTTATGAATGGCAGAGGTTAAAGAAGGATGGAGAAAGAGTAGAGAAGAAAGCATTAAGATCGATCAGCGAGGTTGATGCGCCCAGTGGACCATTAAACTGGATGTCAGAGACAGGGTTTCTGCCAGCCAAAGTTCCACAGCATCAAAATTTACAGCAGGCCTCACCCCTAAGATTTCCAATAAAACACTGGGGATCCATTGCTGTACAAGCAGATCCCTGCCTGAAGCACCAGACCTGAGTTGGTGGTGGAGGATTACAGCAAAAGGGCATAGTCAGAAGAGAAGAGGTGAGATTCAAATTACACATTTAACTTTATCAGTATGTGAAAAATACATTGAGCACCCAGCAACAACCAGAAACAAATGCTGGACAGGACACACAGTTTACAGTAGCCTCATTCCCAACTACATAGTTGTTGTTTTTTTGGATGTCAGTTTTTAAGTGTGCAATTATAATATTACGGGCTATAACTTGTGTATATTGTAACACATACCACGCAGCACTAATGAAGAGCAGTAAAGAGCAGTAAAAGTGGTTTTTAATGCGCCAGAGTCCGACGATCTGAAGGGCCTATAAACGGGTTAGAACCAAACATACAGTTTAGCCAGGTTGGAACTGATCTGAAGTTAAACACCTAAACGCTGATAATGATCTTTCACTGCACAGGAAACGGTTGTTCTGTACAGACTATGGCAGGTTGATCTTGACGCAGGATGTCAGTCTGTTTAAACAGTGTTACAGCAGTTTTACTTTATTTGGGCATTTGCACTCCAAGCTACTAGGGGCCTCTAGTGACTGTGCCTCAGTTGGTAGGGCAGTTGCCTATGAACCTCAGGGTTGGTGGTTCAACTCATAGCTGCCCCCACATTTCCTTGTCACATTTCAAAGAGTCTCTTTGAACCCCAAACCCTTGGCGCCTCATGGGGGCTGTCTGTCCTGGTACAGCTGTTCCTCTTTGTCACGGTAAAGAACAAACTCAATTTACAACTGTGCTAGTTGGTAACCTTAGCTGCCAAAGTTTTGATTTGCTGTCACCAGATCTGTGCTTCAGTTTGTTTAGAGTTGGTACAATTTATTTTTAGTGATGCAAAAATAAGATGCACTTTACATGACACAGGAATGTTCTTTAATCTTAACCATTTACAGTGTGAGGTGTTCTGCTTAGGAGTCTCAATTCAGATTAGAGACATTTAATTGCTAATGTCCAATTTGTAAAGATTTGAGAGGTTTGTTGGGTTAAAAATATCTTATGTTACCAAAGTTCACCACAACTTGAAGCAAATGTACCATCTCCAAATATTTATGCCATCATTTCTTACTTTTTAAATAAGTAAATTAAAGGGGATACTTTCATGTCTAAAACCTGTCAATGTGTCGCCTTAATGATCTGACTACTACTCCGCTAACTCTACAAAGTGAGAGAGCTTTCTGGTGCCAGCGCTGATGTTGGTGGCAGTTTGGGAAAGATGTCAAATCAGTGATGAGGGAAGCTATTAGGAAGTCGACTCCCACACTGAGGGCTCTCTAAAATAGCAAAACAGGAGAAGCAGCAGTCAAAAATATAAAATGAAGTATTTTTTAAAATAATTTTTAACAGGCAAAAAATCCTTTCACACATTTATTCATCTATCATGTGCACATTTATAACAAACCATCATGTTTTATCACATTAATTCAGTCAATTCTATTTCCTTTTTAACATTTTTGTAAAAAAAATTTAGAGAGCAAATTCCTCCACGTTTCTTCTCCTTTGGAACCGTAGCACTTGCTGATTTAGCCGACAGACCTGATCCACGCAGAAGCAACAGTTCTGTTTTATTCTTTCTGAATGTCTAAAGTCTGTGTGTCTCACAATTCTTACTGCATGTCAGGACAAAAACCGAGCCAAGGAGACTGAGGAACTCTCTGTAGATGTCCACAGTAACATTGTGTGTTGAGGCACAGATGAGCACATGGAAAAAAAACCATTTCTAAAGCTTTGAGTGTTCCCAGGAGCACAGTGGCCTAAAAATTTGAAAAATGGAAAAAGTCTGGAACCAGCGGGACAGTTAGACGTCCAATCAAACTCAATAACCAGACACAAGCAATATTGGTCAGGGAGGTGACTGGGGACCCAAAGGCCACTATAAGAGGGCTTCAGAATTCCCCTGCAGAAATGGGAAAACCTGCCTGAAGGACAAACATCTCAGTAACACTCAATCAGGTCTTAGTAGAGTGGTTAGATGGAGCCAAAGCCCATGTGGAGTTTGCTGAAGGAAAGACAAGACAAAACTGGAGTGGCTTCAGGACATGTCTCTGGTCCAGCCAAAACCCAGATTTTAACTGCAGAGAGACCTGAAGATGACAGTTCACAGACGCTTCCCATCCAGTCTGACAGAACATGGGGATCAATCAGCAAGAAAAATATGTGAGATGCATGCAGAGACTTAGCCAAGAACATGTTGGCAATTTGTCATTAATGTTTTATTTGCATTGCTACATTGCGTCCCAGGGTTTTATCTTAGTGTAGACAAGCTTCTGTCTCAGTGTGTTGCTACGTCCATGTTGACCTAAAAATCACAAAAGGGTTTTATAAAACAGAACTGATGGACATATAGTCATTTATACTTGACTCTCAAGAGAAACGTCACGACAGATATCAAGTAGGTTAGAGAGAGAGAAAATTGGAAAAGACATTGACAGAAGAGAGAGAATCAGCCATACATTCAGCTCCATTATCACCTGTCAAAAATACCATGTCCTTCTGATGAGATGCCATTCTGCTCGGATGGAGTGAAAGAGCGCGCACACACACACACACACACACACACACACACACACACACACACACACACACATCACATGCATGGCCAGTCGACAACTGTTACTACCAGTTTGTCCTCAGCTGAAACCTCCACGATAAATATCTGTTTCTGCTACATTTTCATACAGTGTAGTGTTCCTTTATTGAGTACACAGTACATAATCAATCCTAACAACGACCCTGAAGCAATATTAAGGGAATCTTTAGTGAGATTAATTCCCTGTCATTATTACTGCTTTCTGTATATTAAAGCCATCTACACCTACTGTGCATCTACACAGGTGTTTTCACTTTTCTGCATAATTATCTCTTATGTTCCTTGTTAATAGAACACTTAAATAGATGGACACCGTCCTTAGTGTTATTAATTTCACCTGTGCTGCTCCTACTATGAAAAAGGTCTATTAGGGTAAGAATTATGAGTACACACACTTTGTTGCGCTCATTTAAAGGTGCAGTTTTTAGCCTGGAGAAATTTACTTGTACTATGTTAAAAGCAAGTGAAGCACCAAACTATGTGGACATGGTTTTTAACTGTGGGAGCTTGCATGGCCATCAGACTAAAATAATTTGCCAAATGTGTAGATTATACAGCTTTTTATCACACTTCGTCATCACCTTCTGTTATCGACCTTGCACACACCCACTGTAGCCAAGCAGCATCCCTCCGTCTCTGCTGTTGGTCTTATTTTCAGACTGTCTTTCTTTAAAAAAACATAACCCCATGTGTAAAGTTGATGACGTATTTTATGTGCATGTTTACCTCTATTTGAACCCATATACTGTAAAATATGTCCATCCACACAGCTCTACTGTGTATAGCAGTCTTTAAGATGACATGTTTGAGTTTATCACTTCAGAGAGAGGTCATTTTGAACTTTCCTTCAAAATGCTGTTTGAGGGTTAAGACTTGGTTTAAATCTTAGGGGTACAATTAGGTTTAGGGTACAGGGCTAGGGTATGCATGATATCAGTGAATGTCCTCACAAAGATAGCTGTACAAACGTGTGCCTGTGCATGTGTATCTGTGTGTGTGTGTGTCAATCAGAGGTAAGTAGGCCACCTGATCCCTGCTGAATAATTGATGTCCAGTCAGGGAGAGAGAGAATCCTGATCATGGCAGGATGACAGGATAGAGAGAGTAAATGGATGTATTTAAAAAGCATGGAGCCTTTCTGGCTCTGGAGGAGGAGCTGCGAGAGAGAGAGAGAGAGTGTTGCATGAAAGGGTGAGAAAAGAGGAAGCAGCAGCATATGAGGTCTGCAAAAAGAAGAAAAGCAGAGAGAGATAAAGGAGAAGGGGGAGAAACAAAGAAATATATTGGCAGAGCATAATGCAGAGTGGGACGGTGTGAAAAGGGACATACATGAGATATTAGACATCTGTTTACTTGGTAACATTAACACAAACACATCATGAAACAGAAAATGAGTCTTATCTGCCTCATACTTCTCAGTATTTCTGTCACTGCTCCTTCACTTTTCTCCCTCCTCTACAGGATCTATGCATGGCAGCTAAATGATGGTTAATGAGAGAGAAAGACGGTGATAATGGATATGTTTAAGAGCAGCATGTAGATCAGTTGTTAGAGCGAGTCTGTGGACCCCAGGCTCAGTGGTTTGACTCCCGGCCACATGTTGAGGTGTCCTTGGTCAAGACACAGAAACCCCACAGTGATGATGTCATGTACCGCAGCTATCCAAGCAACACAAATGTAAAGTTATAGTTAACCAAAAGTTTCAAACGTATTGCAGGTCTATGACAGGACTCAAACTCCACCAGGCCAGTTTGAGGCCTGGTTCAGAGCCGGTGCCTATTTCGAGCCAGTTCTTCACATTTCATTTTTTCATTTCATTTTTTGTGCTGAAAAACTAGATCAAGAGCAGCACTGACTCCATGCATTGGTTCACCCAGGCGGGGCTGCGTTCTTCCGTGAGTTCTTCAGTCTGTTTTCTTGGTTTTGTATTCACTGTTCTGCTCTAGTCGCGTTCCCACGTTATATTCCCTGTGCATCCTGTTGTTTTACTCACCTGTTGTGGTCCTTGGTCCTATTCACCTTTTTCTCCTGCTTCAGTCCCCTGCTCCGCAGGGTTCAGGGTTCAGGGTAGTTTAGGTTATCCATCCCCGGGGCGGGACGGACTGTCAGAATTTGTGGTGGACCCAGAGAACACTCACACATGATAAGTAAAATTAAGGTTTTTTAATCACAAAGGAAGGACAGCTTAAAACAGAAACAGTGAAAACACAAAATCACTCCATAAGGGAGGCTACGTCAGAGGCTGGTGGTTGGATTGTCGCAACCAACAAGACCACCTGGAACTTTGTCAAGATAAAAATCTGTGTATCATTTGTTTAACTGTAGTGTGATTACAATTGTAGTTAATGTAGTTAGCTAGCTAAAGGTTAAAGCTAACAAAGGCTGAGATTAACATTTTATTTTCAGTGTTAAAAAGAAATTAAAGCATGTTGGGTAATGACATTTCAGTGTTCACTGTCCATAGCAATCGAATGTGCTGGACCAGGACCAGTGACATAATGACGTGACTCTATGGTGGTTCTCTAGTCCATGGAAAAGCAAACTGGTTCATAGGAGGTTTGCAAGTTGAACCATGTCTGAACCACCACTAGCTTCTGTCGAACTCTCCACAGGAAATCAACAAGCATTTCAATAAGGACAGATCAATAGAGTGTTTATGAAAAAGTTGAATGCTTGAACATAAAGAGATAGTTGGCGGATAGACCCCAGACAAGAAAACGCACTGAAACATCTTGATGAGTGAGGATAGGTTATAGACGCTGGTGGTGGTGGAGGAATCAGCCAGGAGAGAAGGATGACAACAATGGACGGATGACGGAAGGTGGTGATTTGGTGGAGGAGGATGCGCAAGCATAGGTCTGAAAGGAAGAATGGCAGAAACAAAGTGACATGTAAAGAATGGACTCTTTGGTTTGAGAAAGCAGGAAGAAAGGTTGCTGGATAGATGGTGATGACAAATTGAATGTGGGGAAATTTGACAGAGTGGGAAAGCGGAAATGACAGAATAGATTTAGTAGGGAATCCCAGCGGAGAGTGAGTATAAAGATCTTCCTTATTAAACTTTTTCCAAAAATGTTGCACTATTCATTATTCCAAATTTGAACCATAAAGACGGCAGATCAGAAAACACTCAGAGTTAGAAAGCACTGATGAGAGCATGGGTTGATGACCAACACTGTTGGAGCACCTGTTGTCTTTCCCTCCCTCAGTGAAGCTCATGTTGGTCAGGGGTGGTTTTTGCCTCCCTGGTGGGTCTGCGGATTAGAACAGACTGGACTTTCTTCACTGTGTGAAAAATGTCTCCAGTTTTTCTGCTTCTCTATCATCGCAGTCGCTCCACACAGCTGTCTACTCACCTTTCATTTAATTTTGTCACCTCCACTGCTCTCCAATTCGCTCCTCTCCTTCACCACTCTTTTCTTCTTTGATACAATATACTGCAGTTTCTCTGCCACTCCTCAACCCTTCTCCATCTCCTCTCAGTCTCTCTCATTTGATATCCTTTCCCTCTCTCTCCAGCTCATGTTGTACTTTATTGGACTGTAGTGTTTCCTCAGTTTCTGACCCCCACTACTCTTTCCTTATCCTTATCTGTGTTCATCTCCAAAAAAAAACGTGTCCTCTTCACTTTGTAGCAGCCTCTCCTTGTGTCCTTGTCTTCTTGCAATACCTCTCTCAACTTCTCAGCATCTCTGCCCCCCCTATCTGCCTTTGGTTCTTCTTTACCTCTCTTGCATACTTCAGACTGTTCTTTGTCCTCATCTGTTCTCCCTCTCTGCTCACATCTCCTCATTGTTTTTTCATTGCTCGTCTTTTCGCCCACCTCGCTTCTCATCCACCGTTACCTTATCCTGCTTTCCTGCCATCACCAAATTACGATCACTCTTCTTCTCTTCTGCCTGTACCACAAAAAAACATTCAATATGCCATTTTCTCTCATTTCCTTTCCCTTCATCATGAGTCTCACATGCACTGTTTTCAAAATCGGCTCACTTTCATCCTCGTCCTGGCTCTTATTTTCCTTTCCCCATGCAGCTTTTCTGCATGTTCTCTCTTATTCATACATATTGACTTTATTTTTGACTTCTGTTGTTTCAAATCTCTTTCATTCGCTCTTTCCCTCTCTCCTATGCATTTCTTTTAAAATAATTTTGTGCTCTAACACCTCTCATTCCTCCCCTCACTAACTTTCTCTACAACTCTGCTCCTCCCTTTCGTTTACAACATCCTATGAGACTGCCACTCAACCCAGAAGAAACCCTAGTGTTCAGAACGAGCACATGAATGTTAACTAGCATTTCCACTTAACGACTGCAGCATGTGGGACACGGCGAAGATCAAACTTAGGTAAAGTTCCTTTTACACACAGAACTCCAGTCTTTGCTGACTAAGAAAGACTGAAGTTGCTTTCAGGCCAACACTCTCTACTGTGCATTACAAGCAGGCTGAAAATGAGACTTATATAATAAGACTATGGTGCAGACTATTCAGAGAATAATTGGGATGGATTTGTAGATGTGCTTGTGTTGAGATGGCTTCTACATTTATCAGCACAGTTAATTGAGAACACTTTGAGACTGAAACTGAGAAGCTGAGGATCTGCTTCCTGTTGCTCTGTGTGTTATAATAAACTGTACAGTTATGATCTATACAGTTGTACACTGAACAATTTTTCCATTACTCCTCAGTTTTTAGCAGCAACTTGAAAGAGCAACATTGGCAATGAATGTGGAGTAGAAGTGCACTACTTCACCTCCACTTCCCTCTGTAGACTCGACGGTCGACACTATCCACGCCTCTACATCAAGGTCTTCATCCAAACGCTGCACTTTTTTCATCTTATTTGTTCTTTTCAAAGCAACTTCCACTGCATGAAAATCATGGCTGACCTACTTAATACAGTGCGAGCTAGCAATGACCATCTGTGTTTTAGAACATACATTTTCATAAAGCATTTTTCCTCTGCGTGGTACCACCTGTGGTACCAATGCTGCGTGAAATTGCCGTGAAAACGATGGCACACACAGTTGAAGATATCAAAGAAATGCTGTTCTTGTTTCTCGGCTGTTTTTCATAGCAAACAAATTTAGCTTCAGAAGAGGCTGGAGGCAGCAACACAAAAGACTCCTGAAAAATCAAGAGAGTTTAGAAAATAATTCAGGAGTTCAGACAATGAGACTACTGAGTCTGCAGGAAGAACACTTCTCTCTGACTAATCATTCTTTCAATCAGTTCTTCAGTGTTTTCATGTCACCTTTTGTTTTCACTTCATCCCCTTTGGAACCTCAACTGAGGTGATACCAAAAAAGAACCAGGTACTACACAACAAAAACAGGCAAGTTGAGCAGATACTATGTGTTGGAAAAATGCTACTTGTAGGTTTCACCTAGTCTTTCTGCGTATCTTTGCCTTTAAGTGCATGAGGGTAGGAGTTGTATTTAGTACTGTCCTTCATCATGGTCCACAGAACAGGAGGAAACACCTTCATAAGAAAATTTTTCTTCATTAAGTAGGTAGAACTAAGGTTAAAAAGACAAGATTAGCTGTTACTGACTGGTTTAGACATGAAAATGAGAGTGGTATACTGTAAGGACCTGTTGCTCTTATAATCCTGGGTGGTCAGATTATATATCTAGGCATGAAAAAGGCTGAAATGTTCAAACAGGAGGAGATAAAGGAAAACTGGAGCAGCGATTTGCTTAAAATCATGAAGGGAGCATGTAAGATGTCTTAATCTAATGTTTAGACCCGTGACATCAGTGTCAAAGTTAGTGTGAATGGTATTTTGTACAATAGATTATCCCTTTTTGTTAAATTGGTGCTAGCAGTGCACCTCGTTGGTACCATTTTGTCTTTTCCTCTTTTGTCAGAGCTGTTCAGATGAAGTTTGATTGCAGAAAATCTTTCAGCAATTTCAAATACGTTTGATAAATGGTTTTGGCACCAGTCAGAGAGCAAGAGCTTCCATTCAGCAGCATCGTTCTAAGTCAGCGTTCAACAATAATGTCGGGAGAAATCCATCACAGAAGAGAAGGAAATCATTTCTCCTCTAACAGTGGCCTCAGTAGAGCAGAATGCAATGCTGCCAGGAGATGGTGAATTTTAAGTGAGGGGATGATGGGACTGGAATAATCTTTCTATCATGATTAATTACTCTCACTAATTGCTCTCTCAACCTACAAGTATAATCTACAGCTGAAACTCAAAAAGGTTCAGTCATCTTCTCTGAGCACTGCTGGGAGTCACTCTGAGAAATGGAGGAACTCACAAAGTGAATTACAACTACGTGTAGAAGGTTGGAGAGCGACTGCACACGGAGACGCCATGCACAAAACTACAGCATGAAATAACTTTAGACAGCTTTGAAAATTGGCGATGCATAACAGTTTATGAGTATTCAAGGGTGGATTATTCCTTCAAGTGTCCCTGCAACATAACTAGTTTAGAATATTAGGCTTTCTTGAATTGGGATTTGTCACTTCCATTCAAATACTGTGACTGCTGCGACTCTGTATTCAAAGCATTAAAATGAAACACATCCACAAGAGTCCCACTATCCACAACAGGCTGGTCTGAGTTTCTTTTTTTTTTTAGATCCAAATGCCACATAAAACTACCCAAATAATAGATTATCATCCCAACGACCAGATTAAAGTGGGGAGATTACATTATTGTAGAGTACGGTCCGTTCTCTTCTGATGTCGACTCTTTGGGAACAAGAGCCAAATCCCTCGCTGGTAAATTGCCTGTTAGATTCAGGACGAGACAGAGACGAGCGAGGACAGCCTGACACCTCGACGCACAGACAGAGGAGAAATCATTCTGTTCCAAAAATAAAAACAAAATAAGTTCTAATTATCTTAACTTGTCAGGCTTCTTGTAAAAAAAATATTCCCCTGATTTGAAACCCCTCGCAATTTCATACTGCATTTTGTTCTAAGTATGATTGTCACATAATAAGACTGTTTGGGCAATTACTGCAGCTTTCATAAGGGAATTACTCTTGCACTTCATTAAAATGAAGCAGAGAATATAATTGCGTCTTTTTTTTCCATCTTCTTCCCCTCAATGGTCCCTTGCTTCCATCTCTCTGTTGCTTTTTCTCCAAGAATCCGTCTCTCACATGCATATTTTACGCAGATGCATGCATGCACACACGCCCATACAAATTTATTTAGAAATTGCAAATAGCTATGAAGAGTAAGCCTCTTGCAGCTCCTGGGAGATGAGACTTGGATTTGAGGTTTTCACTTTGAAAAACAATACACATTTTGCAGGCATCTTGCCTACGAGGGAAATCGCTTCCTCCTCTCCCTTCACTCTTTTTTCTCTGATTCCCCCGTTTGGCAAAATTGATTTAAGGGCTTGTTTAACGCAGTCAGAAGCATCTTTGCTTTGCAGAGCACATGTTGTGTTTTAGTGTGTGTGCCGGTGAATAAGTCTGGGTTCATGTGTATTTATGCATAGAAAAGCATCTAGCATGTGTGTTTTGCTGATGTGTTAAATGCATCTTTTCACTCGGCAAGTTCACGCTTCTGCAAGTGTTTCTGTACGACGTGCATGTATGTATCTCTGAAGACATGAGCAAACTGCTCGGCGAGGATGTAACCTTTGTCTGTCTCTGTTTTCCTCCTCCTCTTTGCTGAGGAAAGCTGTTTTACTTTATTTGCATTACAGCGGAGATGAAAAATAGCACACAGCCTGCCGACTCAACATGACTAGTAAACACATTTTAGGTCCAGCCTCCTGAACAAACCCTCCACATCATATAGAATCAAGTCTTAGCTCTTGTGTGTCTGCAGAAAAGTAAGAGATCAGCAGACTTGAAGGTGCTGATTTATTTTGATGTTCTAAGTGAAGTTTTCCTCCCCTGACCTCTCGCTTTCTCGCTTTTCCCCACTATGTACAACTTGCAGCAGTGTTTACAGTTCAGAAAAGTGAACTGATCTATTCAGAAATCATTTTCCATTTGAAATACTGGAGATCTTTTTTCTTGTGTTTAAAATACAGTTGAAACTTTCCTCTTGAACATTCATAGCTGTAACAATGCATCTTTATAAACCGTTATTAGAAAGGATGAGATTAATCACAAGGCAAATATTTAATACTACACCCCAACCCCGGTAAGTGGAAGACGGTTATGTGACGGTTGCAGATGTCAACATATAATAAATTCTTATTTAGAAAATGGAATCCAATATTGTGTATATGTACTGTGTAAGACAACTTAATCAACTTCAGGTCTTGGACTCCAGTAGCTGACAAGTTTTAAGTTGTCTCTATCTGCTGCTGGCAGAGTTTCTATGTGACCCAATTTGTCTGCCCCTCTCCCCGGTTCTGGTCTTGTCTAGGAAGCATCCTGAAAGTGCTGATGATCAAACACACCTGATATTTTCATAGCAGAATCAGTCGTCTGGTGTGTATCACTGTTATTTACTCATCTTCAAGTGGGTTTGCTGCTCTGACATCAAGGCAGAAACTGGAGCGGGGAACCGTTAGATGTCGTCTAGTCCAGAACTTTATCCTTACAGGACCTCGTTTACATGTCATTTCAAATGTACTGTAGCGGGATAAAATCCAGATGACGCCTATACTCTGTCATTTAGCCAGATACAGTGTAGGCATCTCAGTTGGTAAGGTCCTCTCTACTCCAGTCCAGACGGTGGCGCTAAAGCACCAGAAACCATGAGTTTTGTCATATAAACGCCAGATGAATAAGAACACTGAATTAAATAGTATAACACAGTTTCACAGTTTCAATAATTAGCTGACTAACACCTATTCATGGCTAAACTGCATTTGTAGACAACACACTAAAGTTAAATCACCTTCGTAGGCTCTGAGCGGCTGACATTTACACCCTCTTCATGCAGTGACTGATCAGCTGTGTGGACATTTTTCTGTTCTTGTTTTGTTGTTCTTGTTTTGTTCTTTGCTTTATGCTATGCTAAGATGATGTCAACTCTGGCATCTTTTCATTTCTGACACGGTTGTTGTATAAACTCGTTTTCCTTGCATGATTATCTATACATGCTTCTTGTGGAGAAAGATTCATTTACACTTTTTCAGCAGCTGGCTGGAGCGCTTCTTGGACGCATTTGCATTTTGCTGTTTTGAGAGTTGACAACTTTGATTTGCCCAAAATGCATGCAACACTGACAGTGTGAACATGTGCACCCTCATCTTCATACTGGAACAATATCAACTCCCCCGTCCATCCAGTCAGTCTTGAATGCTTCTTAGATGCATTTACACTTTGCTGTTTTGAGAGCTGACAGCCTGAAACACATGACATGACTTAGTGCAAACGATGTCTACAATAAAACATGGAGGCAACCTTCCGTCTTGCAGCGCTGACAACACACAAAATGTGTTACAGGTCACGCGTTTGACCTTTTTCAATTGCCAAACTGCTGTGGTAACTACCCAGGTCAGAAATATAAGGACTTCTGTGCTAATGCTGATTTTTACTTCCTCAAAACTTCCACCATTTCTGGATTTTGTTTTGCTACTTTTTGTGTGATGTCATCTGTGCACAGCTCGCCAGACTCCCCAGGCTCGTTTACCTGCACATTCTGACAAAGAAGCAGATATGGAAAGGGGGTAATTGAGGGCAGACGCACCTTGCTGACCCATACGCTCTTCCTCCAGACCTTCTCCACTTGCCACACATATTATTAATGCAAAGTGGATTTTAGATCACCATTACTCCTGTGTGATTTACTCAGGTATAATAAATGGGCCGTATAGTGTTATGATTTCCCCAGAATCATTCAGAGGTCTTTCAGCGCATGTCTCAAAGTTGCACAGAGGTAATGATCTAGAATAAGTTATTGGTTTAAAATTGCAGCTGAATAATTTCTGAAATGATTTTTGAGAGCTGGGTCAGAGGTTAAAGAGGCCATCCTGTAATTCAAGGTTACACACTTACACACTGTTAGAGCTACTGTGTGTAATAGAAATGTTGCAAAAGCGACATAACATTAACAGCCTGACACAGGATATGGAATAAAAACAAGTGTGTTCTTCAGAACATATAGAGACGTGAGTTAACTGCATTCACCTGTCAGGTGTCAGGTTTCTGAGAAGGAACTGAAATGAATGAAAATCAGCTGGAACCTCAGCAGCAGCTCTGACAACCACTGTTTCAGCAAGAAGCAGAAAAAAAACAGACGAAACCCTGAAACCGCAGAAGGCTTCACACTAATCCATAACATAAACTGAACTGCCAGGTAAAAGCTCATTGTCAACACATGGCTGCCCAGGTAACGGTAGCACTGCGAAATGTTAAACTAGACCAACATACAGAAAAATATACTTAGGTATCAAACACTTATGAGACAAAGGGGAACTCACCTACTGTAGTGTACTGTAAATAAAAGCAGCATATTTCTACCAACTATATTTGCAAATTTATTAAAAGAAGGATTTTAGTTCTTATTGTAAAAGTGACTTGATAAAATGCATCAGACAAGACACTGAACAGCAACACATCTAAATCATCCTAAAGCTCTTGATGAGCTGCTCTATATGTTGTATAGACATATCTCTGAGCATCTAGATTATGAAATCTGAGTGGCTAAATCACTTCAGGAGTTGGTGTAAAACACTCAGTAGCCAGATGTTACCATGCACATGTGTAAATTATTATAACACGATGAACTCAAACTCAAAGGACAGGATCACAGCTGGAATTTACTGAGATGTCTGATGATGATTTCAAAGCCAACAGAATAATCTTATTTTGGAAGCAGATATCATCAGTCACAGAGGCAGCAGGCAACACAGACAGATACGGTGAATTAGGAATCAGATCTGTGTGACTGCACTGAGATTAAATAACAATTTTGTACATGTAACATGCAAACACACTAAGTCACATGAAGCAAGAAGAACAACTCGCATGAAAAAAGTCTTTGTGAGTGAAATGTTCGTGACATCACAACCAGTCAGAGCAGGTGGACAGCCTGATGGGAAAACCTGCTTTTCTGAAGGAGCACAAATTCCCTACTGTCACTAAAATATGTTTTTAAGACATAATGTTTTTTAACGGGGTAATTAGATTTTGCAAGGTTCTTCAGCTCACTTCTGAAGTCGTTTCCTGTGGTTGCATCCTGTCACCGAAGCTCCAATTTATTCATCTATCCTCCGTTACGGCTGCGGTTACCATGGCAGCCTTTTCTTTATCAAACATTACTCTACTTGTGTGTATTTTTTGACACCGGGGTTCAGCTTCACCATGTGGTTACACACACACTGTAAATCCTTATTTTTGTAGCACTAAACTGAGCAGATGATTGTGCAAAGATAGACTTGGTGAAATGTGGGTAAAAACAACATTTGGTTTAGATTAGGCATAACTAATCAGCACATAATGAGTCCAATTATCATGAGGCAACACTCGCATGTGAGCACAACATGACGACAGAGCTGGAAATTCTGAAATTACCAGGCGGGGTTCAGTAGATAGAGCTGTTTTTCCTCCATTATGAGGATTGTGGTTCGAGTTTGACTTGAATAGCAGAAACAGTATAACATATATTAGCATTAACACATTAAACCAGAGAATAAACATTCTCTGCGAACACACTTAAATCTCCAGTTGTTTATAATTTCTGTTGTTACGAACAGACATTTTTCTCTGCAACCTCACATCTTAATATCAGTATGACCTTTGCATGCTGAAAAAGAAAAGCTTGTGTTCACTCTTATGAGAGAATGGACTGTGAATGTGAGTCTCTCGTTTCTGGAAAAGAGAGAAAGGTACACAGACATGGAGCAGGGATTCTGCTGTTTTTTTTCTCAATGACACATCCCCACCTGGAGGTGATTAAAGTAATTACACCTCGCCTGTCTAGTAAGTAAAAATGGCCCCAACCCTTCTGTGTGTGAGCTTTTATGATGTAGGTAATGCATCCTGTCAATCAGTCATTACATTATATGGTAAAGACCTGATTTTAGTTTAGTATAAGGTTTAGAGTTGTGCAGCAGTCGGGTAAGACTGCAGGTAGTAAATCTATCATCCATTCTTTTTCCTAGCTGCTTTTCCTCTTAAGGGTCATGGGAGTGCTGGAGTCAATCCCAGCTGTCACTGGGTGAGAAGCGGAGTACACCCTGGACAGGTCTCCAGACACCACCGTGCTGAAATGAATCTAAATCAGTAATCTGTCATTTAAATTCCCATGAAGTGATGAAATGTCTGTTTTTAGGTTTGGAAAGGAGCATTGTCACGTTTAGATTCTCAGGAACAAAACATTTCTGAATCAGCAGTAATTTTCTTTGTTAAGTCACTAAGAGTCTGCACAGGCAAACAAAAAGTTGGTGTAAAGTCTTGATTTACACTCAACAGTCTTAATACAAAGAGCTCGTGGGAGACGATAACACTAATGGTTCCTGGTAATTTTGCTGTGCTCAGCACAGCTTCAGTGTTTCGTCAGTGACAACCAGTCTCTGAGGAGTCGAGCTGTTTAGTTTATAGGTTAGAAAACAAAGCGTTTAGAATGAGAACAGGTTTTAATGTGACTCAACAGCTTATTTGTGTTTTTAAATTAATCACAAATATATCCTTATCCTTATATCCGTTCAATCTAATCTAGAGTATTAAAAAGTAGGTCAACGCAATAAAAGTCCGTAAACCTCAACACAAAGGTATTTTAATCTAAATCATGATTTTTTCCTTCATGTAAAGAAATAGTTGTTGTGCCTACATCTAAGCAAACCAAAACTGTAGTAACTTTAAATCCGTTTTTAAAACAGTTTCGTGTATATTGTCCTGTCGGTGTCAGATCAGAAAAATGCTTCTCTGTCTTTCTGGAGGTCGCACAACAGCTCATTTTGTTCTTTAACGTGGAGGATTTGCTGAACCTTGATGAAATCTGTCCAAGCACGAGGATCAAAAAAACTCTTTTTCTTTTGTTCTTCCAGTTTGCCTGAAAACACAGACTTCTATATTCGTGCCCTGACTAATGCTGAAAGTCTGAAAATAACAGTGAACATTTGATATAAACTCAGCCAAGATCGTACCGGGGATGATTCAGCTGCTGACTAAAGCCTGGGACTCTGACACTATTTTAGGGGCATCGTTCATTCTGATGCATGTTTAAGTGTGTTTGTGTGTAGGTTAAGCGCACATGAGTCTAGTTGTTGTTGTCTGATATTTTTCAGTTTTCATTGATCAGTCATTGTACAGATATTTTTAATGCATTTCAACAGATATGTGCTTACAATATAAAGTATGTTTAGAACAGCGTTGTTGTTACGTGGTTCATATTGCTGTTTGCACACGTACTAGCGCAGGTTGCTTTAATCCAGATACAAGTGTATGTGGAATTTGTCATTTATTCAAGGCCAAATCTGCCTCTTGTTCTCTAAACTACCACGCACTCAAACGTGCCTCGGATGATAAAAGAAATGAGCGTGTGGTTATTAAACTTGCCCTTTCCATTTAAAACGTTTGCTGAATTAAGTTTGACTCATGAGGCCAACGACACCTACAAGTAGCTCAGCATTAGAGCGAATTTTTTTTTTTTACTCTCCATCTCCCTTTCACTTCCACATCTTCCTCCTCATCTTTCTTTATCTGCTGTGCATCCTCTCTGGGTCAAGAGCACCATATTATCTGATCTTTCTCCACTGTAATGTTGGTGCAAAAAATAAAACCCATAAAACCTTTATGGCTTTGGTGCCCCCGATAGCTACAGCAGCCTGCTCTGTTCAACTGTGGGCTTTCCTGAAAGAGACTTCGCTCTACTATGGTGTGAAAACCTTCACCAACACCAACACATGAGATGTCCTTCAACAGCAAACATATTCCATCGCTGAGAAAAGGGATTTATCTAACAAAATGCCTCCTTTTAGAATCAGAGTCATTCCTGCTAGAAGTGAGTCATGGTTCAAACACTAAACTGAGACTTGGTATAAAACAGTTTACAGCGAAGTGAAGCTGCAGATTCAGCTGATAATTCTCTGTAGGTTCATCACTATGATCACTTTGTCATTGTCACACTGTTTTTTTTATTTATTTACATATTTCATATGTTGTCACCATAATAAAATATTGATTATGTCCTGACACAAGCTTTTTTCACCTCGCATCAGCATCTTATCAACATGTGACATATTACATAGCATCACGTTACTGTGGACGCAATATTGATTAAAACAGATCTCATCAGACACAAGATCAGAAAGAAAAAAGGTGAAGAGTAAAGAGAAGATGGGAGAGAGTAAGAGGGACACAGGGCAGAGATGGAGGTAAGAGAGAGGACAAGAATAAGGTGGAAGAAACACTGGAGGCTGTGGAATAAAGAGGGAGCAGAGAATAGAGACATTTGAAAACACAAGGAACGTATAAAGAAACTGGATGATTTAAAATGTCCAGGAGGCATATTTATGTAAAAGAGAGACACATTTAGAGAGGAAGAGACACATGTGAGACCAATGGGATCACAAACATCTAAGGAAAGCCAGTGGAAACACAGGAGGGGTGCAGTCTGAAATTTTCATAATTATTAAAATTAAGATGACATGTGAATTAATTAATTACTGGTTGGCTATTGCTGTCACAATCTCTGTCATGTTGATTTCATGTTCATTCAGGCTTCTGAGAGCTGAACCACCGACAGTGAGAACATTTAGTGAAGCTTATTGGAACTAAACAAAAACAGTGGACCACTGAGGTAGTATAAGGACGTATGCAGATACATCACATATTCAAGTTATTTCTTTTAACATTTAAGTAAATCTTTGTTAATCTTAAATGTCATGTCAGGACACAGTTATCGGCTGAAGTTTAAATTATTGGTTGGCATCACCATTAAATCACTGTCAGTGATTTAACACCACAGACTCAAGTTTAGGCAAGAAACACACTTTGGTTAAGATCAGAGAAAAATACTGGTTTTATTTAAAGGGTAATAAACCAACTGTGTCTGAAGTTACTGTTAAGTTTTCCTTGATTAAGCCAGACCACAATCTTTCTCTAACCTTAACAAAGTACTTGGATTTTTGCAGGAAAGAAAACGTTTTACTTTATATATTCAATATCAGCCTATTTGAGACTTGCAACCATCCCTGGCATAGTTGGGAAACAAGCCCTCCTGTTTTAGGAGACAGGTTTGGTGGAACTGTATATACTCACACTAGAGGGTGGACACCCAAACAGGGCCTGACAAGACCTGACAGTACCCGAGGGTTCAGGTTGGGTTCAGACTGAAATTTAGAACTCATGTTCAGCTTCAGTCATGTGGGTCAAACTTAAACAGCCTTGACTTTTAAATGCTTTAAACTAAAAAAAACAAACATGCTTCTTCTTCTTAATATGATGAGGTGACTGTTGATGTTTCTGGAAGAAGAAGAAAAATCAACTGCATCATACTCAGGTTGGGTTTGAACAGAAAAATGCAGCTCGATCAAAAAATCTGAGTCTCACTGGTGCTTGGAACTAATGTTAACATCTACAAACATGTCGACTGAAGGTACTGTATGTTTACCATGTTCACCAACTTAGTTTAGCTTGTTAGGATGCTAATATCTTCTAAAGTAACCTACTGCTTAACCAAAACTCTAAATGTGACAGGGAGGCACCAAAGGAAGAGTTAGCTGATAAGGATTAATTAGGATTCATCATCTGTAAGTGTAACAAATATTTTGCCATTTAGTTAATGCTGAAATACTTACAATACAAAATATATGTGCACTTTACCCTGAGACCCAGAGGTCCTAAACCCACACTGTTGGGCTGAAATTAATGAAGAAATTGTAATAACTATTTGCTGATGTTGAAATTGAACCTACAGTGTGAAACCAGTTTCAGGTCTGATCCATAAAATGTAAATGTCAAACTGTCTGAGGGAAACGTCTCCTCTGTTGATGAGTTTCTCTTTTGCAACTTGTTTTCGTCTAGTGTGAGAGAAATATGACCGAGAGGTGGAGAATAGAGCAAGACTGAAACAAATACGTTTATAGATGTAGTTGAGATATTGAGGAAACGGCAAATTCAACACACGATGACATTCAAGCACAGAAAGACAAGAGATCCAGAATGAGCAACAGCATCAAAAACATGCAGAGCGCTCAACACTTTAATAAGAGAAAAACTGTACGAACCACAGTCTGAATCTGTGAAGTCAACCGCACCCTCCAGCTGTCATTGTTGTCTTTACATATGTAGCATCCTGCAGCCTCCGTAGGGTGTGAAAGGGTAAGAGCCAGCTGGAGGTTCCTATTTGACAGAGCCAAGCTTAGAAAAATCCCTCATTGTACAGGACTAACATTACCTCAGGGCATCTGCTGGTTTGTGAAAATCGTGGAGATGATTTAAATCCTCTATGAATCTGACGTGGCAGCGCACTAACTGGTAAAGGATAAAGTCTGGTGCAGTCTGGTGCGGATCTCCTGCTGTACTTTGGTAAAGATTAATGTTCTTTGACTGTCACATTAATTCTGTGCAAGAAAAACTTGGCGGCAACTTACTTCGAGGCGGTGACATTTTTCGGGTTTGAGATAGGAGGAAGGACTGAGGTGATACCAGAGGACAATCAGAATAGTATTTCTGGTTTAAATGAAGGTTTTACAGTTCATTTTTAGACTAACTCTGTACTGCTCCAGTCCCAAATACTACAGAGATTGTGTTTCTGAAAATCTGCCATGGACATAGAAACTAATCTGTAAACTGCAAATTGGATTCTTTGTAATCTGTGACTGTTTGTGATTTTAATTTCTCTTAGGTTGAGAAATGTGGGAGCTGCTGTGGAAATTATTAATGGTGCTGTGATAATATTTTGGCCACGAATCCAAGAGGATCATCTACATCAACACTGTGGCCAGTCTGCAGGGAACAGTGTAGAGAAGGAGCAACAACAGAACCATCAAAAGAACAAGAATGAAGAAGACATGAAAAGACAACATGGCAGCATTTGGTAAGTGAAATATGATGTTTTCAGGGATGCTATAGTCAACTACAGGACAATAGGTTGACACAGTCCTCAGCAGAAAATAACACCATCTGTAGCTTTTTCTAATATTTAAAATTGCCATGGTACTTTCCTGACAAGTAACATCTGGCAGCTGTAGCAAATATGACTGGTGCAAAGTTGGCTGTTAGTTTCCCATTTTTTACTGACAGTTCACAACAGTTGTTCCATAACCTAAACCACTTTGGGACAGGTAACATTAATGTTAAATAATTTAACCCAAACCACAATCTGACTCCAAATCTAACCATGTTTTTGTCAACTGAGATGACTGGGAGGTGGAGCAGGACTGTACTAACTAGTGATGCTTTCCTGGCTATAGGATTGGTTTTAATTCTAGCTGGACATTAAATTAGGTTTAAAAAATCATTTGCAAATGCACCAAAAGATATGTGTTGCCCTGCTAAGAAGCACTACGTTGATCATTAAATGAGGTCACAACCTGAGAGTAGGGGATGGAATAATGTTAGAGAGAGAATAACAGCAATTAACTGATGTAGAACATAAGTGAAGATGATAATGAAATTAGAAAGAGAAAATATGCAGAGAGCAAGAAGCACAGAGGCAGAGAGAAACAGATGTGTTGACACTGTGCATGTGGGCGATTTCACGTTAAACTGGCGGAGAGAGAAGAGGTGTCACCCAGCTCTGTTTCTGATTAACTATTTACAGCTCAAGATTATAGAGATGGTATGAATTATTAACATTGACACTTACTGCTGAGGCATACAGAGAAAAGGGGTTAAAGGAGAAAGGAAAGGAAGACGTGGAAACAGAAAAGGATGCTCGTAGGGAAACGGGATTATGGCTAAGCTGAGGAGAGAGAAGAGAGAGCAAAGGGATTCCTGGATGGAGAGAAAGATGATAGTGGTTTAGTAGCGGATTGAAAGGAGGGAGACAGAGAGGAGGTAGGGGTGAGATGAAACAATGAAGTCATGGCGAAGGAGAAAAGAGAAGACAGGCCCAGTGGGCAAGAGGAGAGAGAGAGAGAGAGAGAGCGAGTGCTGAGAGAATAAAGGAGAGAGGGAGGAGGAGAGTCTGGGGAAGGTTGACAGAAAGGAAATGATACAGGCTTAGAGCTGGAGAGGAGAGAGAGGCAGGGCAGGGATTGAGGCGAAGGACTAGCGGCTCACCAGGGACTCGCCAGGGACAAGACAGGTTTAGCTGTGTAGAGGAAAGAGAGCGGAGGAGTCTGGGTGATGGCACACAGAAATGACTCGTGGCAGAGAAGCAGACAGAGGAAAGATAGAAGAAAAAGAGGGAGGGAAAAGAAGCATACAAGGGAGAGCTGGAAGCCAAGAAAACAAGCGGGTCCCAGTGGAGACAAGGAGGCGCAGTCAGACCCACTAAGTGGTTACAGAGATAAAATCCCTTCAGTTTAACTGTGAATGTGTGTTGCTGACATCAGCAGGCCTCATTGTAAACATAAAGGTCAGGTTTTACCTCACGGTGCATTTGTGATGAAAAACAAACTGCTCACAATCCACACTGTTGTTATTCTGCGAGTGAATTTCTAACCAAGTCTCCCTGCTCTCCCCTCTTATTGGACTTTAATGGTGGAAATGAAACATTTTAATCTACAGTCAAACATTAGATCAAACATGTTGCTCTTCACTGTGCAGAATGATGTATGTGCAGAGTTTGACACTTTTCACACTCGTTCATCTGCTGAAGGAGGGAAGTTTCTCTCAGCTCACCTTAAATCTCAGCTTATGACATGTGCACATGAGCAGGAATCTGTGGCAGATGTCTTATCCAAGAGGAGAGTTGACAATCATGAGAGAAGTGTGGTAAATCTTTGGTTGTCAGTCCAAACCGCTGGTCCTAGATTGCACTGCGAGACAAGCCTGCAGACGGCTGCTCTGGAGCTTTGTCAGTCTGCAGCAAAAGTCTGACAGATTCAGTCATTTAGGCTCAAATTCTAACAGTGTTACTGCTCCCATCACAGCAAACCAATCAGTCAGAATAAAACATGGAACCACACAGATTACACTGGCCGCCACCACTTTTTGTGAGCCGAGCATCCAAAGATACAAAATACAACTTGTGGAACAGTGCAGCCATTAAAAACAGTCAAAAAAACATTTCACTCTGTAGAAACCAACCAGATGATACAGAACACTGATCTGTGTATCATCAGATTTAACCTAGTAAATTACAGCCCGTTAATAACATTATTACTCAGTAACTGTTCCACTGTTTAACTAAAATTACCATTAGAATTTTAATAGAATTATCTGTTGCACTATTAAGACAGTATATCACCCCAAAAAAAACCTTTTAAATTACTTTCAACTTTATTGTATCTTAATACTTGAAACTTCATAAAATCAATAAAAGGTGGTAGGTGGAAGTTTTTTTCCTAGTAATTGGTGAAATGTTGTTTTGACAGTGCATAAATAACCAGGTCATTATACCAAAATTTAAAACTTACTTTTCATCAAATAGCCATAATTTCATTTAAATTGTGGAACAATTACTGGGTAATTATTAGGTTTACCAAACATGTATATTACAGGCCCAATGCATTTCAGGTCTTTTTTCAGTACAATAACAACCATTAGTGCGACAGTCAAATTGCTTAATTTCCTCAAAAACTGCTCAGTTACATGTGGTCCTCCCCGTTTGCCTTTCTCCATAAATGTCCAACAAATCTAAATAATCTAAATAATAATAACAAATAGGATTGAAAGACAAGGGGGGCTTAGCCCCCAGGGTTGTAGGAAGGGATTAGCACGTATAGCGAGCGCTGAAAGATTTTCACCAAACCTAAATAGGCTTCATTAATTTTATTATCTCTTGTTATCTGGCTCACTGGAAGATCCCCTG
>JAUMHL010000025.1:26606767-26620846 GCA_032362345.1 Sandelia bainsii | reverse complement strand
GTAGGATTTACACACATATGCACTGTTTTATAACAATTTTATTTTCATTGTCACAATTATAATTTTAAATGGTATTGTAACCAAATCTGAGCCTCACAGGAGTGAACAAATGAAATAGACTGTTCATCCAGCCCTCTCTCTGTGTTAGTACACAGTTGATGTATTCATGTATCTGTCTGTCACGGCCGGGATGCGAAGGTTCTACCAGCTGAGCTAACAGAGACGACACGCGACTCGCGATAAGATGTGTATCCCTAGTGTACTGTTCTGTGCTTTCCCAGCAGTGATGTCTGAAACAATTTTGTGAAGCACAGGTGAATAATGTCCTATTGAACGACTGACATATTTTATTTCTTTTAATTTGAAATACTTACATTGACTTTAAAAAGACTTTCATTTCAGAGACTTGATGGTTTTTCCTGTTCCTCGGCAGACCAAAACTGCATCTATCTCTCTCTCAGAGCCTCTTCCAAGTCTGTCTCCAGCCTAGTGGAAGCCCTCCCAGGCTGTCCCATCTCCATCTGCAGTGCCCAGTCCACTCCGCTGGCTCTGTCCACATGCTAAGGCTGTCCAAATGAATCCCCCTTTGCTTTCCCTGTGCTTCAGAAAGGCTCCAGACTTGTAATCCTTCAAAAACATACAGCATGTACAGGTAGCTGCACCAAACAATGTGTTCGATGTGTGAAAAGGTGACGTTACCGTCCGAGCACAGAAGGTCTGAGTCTGCAGAGAATTATCTAATGGTCAGAATATACTGTATCAATACTTATCAATATCAACCCATATGAAAAGAATATGCTGATCAGGTTTTTGTCCATGTTGTCCAGCTCTGCCTTCTTAGAGTCCGGTCCCTGTTGAGTCTGCCTGAGGTGAGGATATCACTTAAGCCTCTTAGAGCCTGCAGAGAAACCCTGCAGACCCTTCAAGCCTTTAAATGTGTGTAGTGTTGGGGGATGTGGAGGCTGTGTTGACTTAGTGTTGTCAGTCAGTTTTTTTGTGAATTTCAGCAACAACAACCTCTTGTTATATCTTTTTTTTTATTTATACGGCCTCGTTTTGCTGAGCTTTGTGTGTTCTTTCTCAACATCATCTATCTTCACAATGAATTTGTCAAACCCACTGTATTAACACCAATGAGCTGCAGACTGCAGCCACATCTTCAGCTGAAGAAACCGAGGCAATAAATGGACGAGACCCTGAGGAGATGGTGTGGGGGGGGGGGCATTCCTTATTTACTCTCCGCTTCCACGTTTCTCTTAAAGCTGGAGACCTTCCAGAAATAATCACAATAGAAAAGCAAGAAGAAATAGAAATAAAAAAAAATCCCAGATGATGTAAAGATAAAAAGAGAAACATTCACACTGGTGGATAAAATAATTAATGCAGCTTTTCTAACAATATAATACTTAATAATAGCCAGAAGGCTTCTGAAGCAATGTGTGCGTGCTTAATGAATCGTATGTATCAGTCTCTGAATTATTTATTCTGAATAAAGATTTGTCCCAGAATGACCTTTTCTGCTTTAATGAATGCTAAATAATTATTTACTTATTTCTCTGACCTAGTGGATGTTATTCACTAGAAGAAAAACAGGCTTTCTTCCGGAACAATGCACCATGACTAAACATGACTCCCTGACCCAGTGCTGTGTGTGTGTTTGTGTGTGTGTGTGTCATATTATCACTCAAGGAAAAAACTCTCCTGGGCTTAGACACATCAACACAAAAAATCAAACACATCAACATTCACAGAACAGTATAAAATGTAAGAGATGAGAAACATCGTCCACCTGAGTCGTGCAGCTTCACCTCAGTGCTCAGTAGATGAGGTGTGTGTGTGAGTGAGTGTGTGTACAGTGACTTGTACAATAAGAGATTTGAGTAGATTTGCAAACATTTCTAAAATATATTTTCAGTTTGTTAGGATTAAAAATTATAATGTGCAAAAAGGGACATTTAGCATTAGAATAACGTTTGGCTCACTCTCTGCATACATGCAGAGAGGATCTGATTTTTGCTCCTCTCAGTTTTTTAGAGACAACTTTGAAGATGAAAATTATTAAGTGGTGTTTTTGGCAAATAACAATCTCTGGTAATATGCTTGTCTGCAGTTATTCAGGTAAGGATCAGGATAAAGCTGCTAACACTTTCCCAAACTCTGATGTAGTATCGACCCAGTCGCCCACAGTGGGTGGTTTGATCTGGAGCTCCATCACTTCACAAAGTGACGTAATATTAACTGTTAATTACTTTAGGTAGTTAAGAAAGTTAGCTGGACATGCTAATGTTAGCAACTTGGAGCTAATACAATGATTAATGTCACTATTGTACTTACTGTATTTTTGACTGTGGAAAGGAGATAAAAAAAATATGATACAACGCTTAAATGTCTTTGCAGTGTGCATGGATGCATATGTGAGTACATCTGTTAACACACCTGACACTGATACTGAAACACACATTTGTACAGAAAATCTCCAGGGTCAAGGACGGATCAGCAGCTGACAATAAATTGTTTATTTACAGTATATTTCATATTTAAGATGCTATTTGACGAAATTCTGCAGACACATAAGTGGATCTACAGTCAGTGTCTTTTTCTACAATGTGTGTGACTCCTGCTGCAATAAGAGCTTTAGGAGGTTTCCTCTGTGTGATTAAATGCAAAGAGATGATCCTGTACTCACAGTGGAGGAGCTGAACACCGTCATGTGATACGCTGTTTGTTATTTCTGATTGTGCTGATGATAATGACTCTGGCGCACTTCATATCGATGACAATAGCAACGAGGATCATGAGACGAGTACGAGTACATTCATGGTGCAGCAATAATCATAATAATAAACAGGAAGCAAACTGTGGTGAAGAGGGGGGAGAAAACACCAAACCACATTCAGAACTCCTGAGATGTGTGGATTTTAACTGAGATAAATGTGCATCATGCACAATAAGACTCGCAGATTTGTTTAAAGGGACACTTTTATTTTAATATCTGCTCTGCCGCAAAGTGTTCCCTCTTATTCACTTCATGGTGCTGATTGCAGAGGTGGTGTCAGCGGCTCTGACAGTAATCACGACAACGATAACATGCACTGTGAAGACAGTGATAATGGTGACAACAATGGCCGCTATGAGCATGAAAGAGGAGATCTGTACCACTGAGTTTGTGATCACTGTGGAAAGAGATGAGTGAATAAAAATGAATAAAACATCTCATTTCTTTTGTGGAGGATAAACACCCTTTTCAGCTTGTAATAGAAGCAAATACTGATATCTAATCTGACACCAAAACAGCATGTGCACTCCAAATACAAAATGTAAAAGCCCCCCAGCTTCTGCAGGATCTTTAAGTCCATGAAAATACCACGAGAGTCATCCTGGATCCAGAGATGGTACATTTTTGACAGAATGACTGTGTTACAATGTGAGGAGGTGGTTTAAAAAATGTGAGGTTACACCAGGCTGGTGGTTATAAAGTGGTTACAGTTGGTGTCATGTTTTCTATTGAGTTCAGTTAGAACTAATTAAAACAGTAATTATAGTAATAATCTCCATCATCACCACCATTTTCATTGCCAATATCTGTGAATCTCAGTGGTGTTTACTGAAATGGCAGCAGCATTAACCAATTCATCAGTTCACTAACTTCAAGTATTAGACGGTGATTCATGATGCCCAGAGGATGGACTTTTATTACTTTGGTGATCATCAAATCTTTCATTTATTCTGTGAAATACCTCAAATACGTCAAATATACCATCTTCTTGACATAATTGTCTACTTGACAAAGTTATGTACAAAATGTAATTGTTTCCAGAGGATGGATCCTAATTTGTTTTCCAGCCATGACCAAATACTTGTAAATCTATTGACATTGTCATTCGTCTTGTCTGTCTTTGGTGTTTTGGCCTAGGAAGCAATTGTTAGCATGCTAACACATCTGGAGATACTTACAGTATGTAAGCACGTACAGCTTAGCCTGCTTGACTAATAAAGCTTATTCTATTCTGTTATATTTTGAGTTTCCATGTGTGTTTCTCACTCGTGGTTCTAAATGACTATGATCCTTCTTTTCTTCTTCCTCCCCGTTCGTCTCCCTTCCCTCTGCCTCCACCTCTACTCTCCTGACTGGGGATTTCAGTTCGGCCTTGAGCAGTAATTTGGATTCCCATCGGAGTGTGCAGCATTAGGAGTGTCTTTGAAGCAGTTCCCCACCCAGCCCCCCTGCGCTCTTCTTGAAAGCCGTTATCCTCATATTTAACGCGGTTACGGAGCCACCGCGGCCTTGATGTGGTGACCAACCTTGACTCTTTGATTTAATACGTCGTTGGTCGTTCACCACTACATCCAAGTCTTAATGCATCCACACACACACACTCGCCTTCATGCAGCCCATATATACACCCATACACAACAGCAACCTCATGCCCACACACACACAGTGAGACACATGCCCGCACTTCAAAGTGAATTAGGTTCAACGGACTCAACGCTTAACAGCTTCAAAGGAGAAGAGGATGGTGTTTTGCATGAGACAAACTTATTGAACTTCATAGTTTGATGTCTGTTCTTTTTAATTTCCTTCCTCTTATATTTGTGAGGTGACACATGTCAGACCCTTACTGAAGTGATCAAAATCTAAATTAAATACAAATGTATTTATGGAGTCAATTATATCGTTAAAAAAGATGCTGTGTCACATCAGCCAACACTAAAGAAATAACTGGGATTATATAACTTTGTAGGATTTTTCCATCCCACACATAATGACGCTTCCTCACGCGGTGCCATGTGCCGACGCTAAACGTACCCTTTGGTGCCACCGATTAATGCACCAGACGTGTCACTTCTTAAGAACGGTGGCAAAATGATAAATGTCATCTCAGGTATTGAAGCGATGCAAATATCCAGTCATCTACCACAGCCGTACATTGGCAACACGCAGCTGATTGTAATGTTACACACCTTTTGCATTAAAGCCATTTTATGATACCCACTGTCCTACTTCCCAGTAGCATGAAGCCATCCTGTAATATAATTTGCTCCATAGATTGGCTCATGCTGAGCACTACTTCAACAGTCAGGTTGTGCTTACTTAAGTGTTCTCTGTAGAATTTTTGACCACGATTAATGCAACTGAGCAGTGATTTGCATGCACATGCACACGAGTGATGCAATATGCGCTGCACATGTGGTGGTTACATGTCAGCACAAAGACAACGAACAAGACAGAAAGACCAGAAAACATCAATGGCAACAAAGCAGGTTTCAAACGTTAAAGAAAACAATCTGTAAATGTTTTATGAGGAAGGACTTGCATTCAACACCTCGAGGATGCACATTTTGTTTACAAGAAAACTCCGCAGGGCACCTTTAATCGCCTCCCCAGCTCTGGGACAAGGTCACAGCCAGCTCCCCACATTGTTAAGCTTATCGTGGTTAGTTCACGAAGGGTCTGTTCCGGGGTTTTTCTCACCTGGATGAGTCCATATCCAAGCTGGTTAGCGTATCACCGCGTGTCATGAGATATGTGACAAAAACTAGCGTTATCTTAAACACTGCACTCCAAGCACATATTTAATGTTCAGAGGACAAGAACATTTTTTAAAATATTTCATGTTATAAAATTTAGAGGCTTTGGTAACAACTGTCATTCTGTTCAAAGTGGCGCCAATAAGAATCGTTTTCTCAGGATGGATTTTGTCAGCGTTGATTTGTGGACTCTTTAAACTCACAGAAAAGTGAAAAGATATTAAACCAGGTTCAGGGAGCACAGAAGAGAGGGCACGGCACATCGAAAATAATAACTTAAATGATAATGAGATTTAGTGTAGTATTCTCTCAATACTATATCTTAGTGAAGTACTTGGAAATGTGTTGAGAGCCACTCACAGGGAGCATTAAAAGCTAACACCAGAAGTCATTATAACAATTTATTAGAACAAATCCATTATAAATCCTCATAATATCCACCTGGGTGTTAAGAGACGGCCTGAGGTGCTCAGAGAACAGAGGAGCTGAAATGTCAAATGTACACTGAAGGGAACAGCTAGCACATGCAGGATTCTCACATTAAATGACACAGAGAAATGTGTTGTTACGTGCAGTAACACAGACTGGCATTAGTTAATACCAATGCCAGTCAGGCGTGCTGCAAGGAATGCTGGGTCCTCTCACATGTCTAACAGTAGCTCTTAACAGTCAAGTGTTCTTGTAATATACGCCGAAGCATCTTTCATTTTCCTCCACTGGGCAAAGCACAAGGTCAGCCAGAAGTGCTCGTGGATCCAGCAGGGTTCAGGGTCTTGATCAAGGACATTTCTGTCACAAGGGGGCTGATTTCTGCCCTGCTGGTTGAAAAACAGTCTCTCTGCTTATAGCTTTCAGTCACTTCGAACTTCTGACTCTGCATGTGATATCATGTGTTTGAATGAGTTGCACTTTCTCGGAATCAGATCTCAAAACAAAAGAATCCAGGCAACAGAGCGCATGTGGAAATGATGGAAAATAGTATACAGCACTGAAACTGAAGAGGAGATCTTAAAAGCCTTAGCAAGAATAATTATAGGTAAACAAAGCAATAGAAGACTGCACTCTCAATAGATACAGCAGTTTCTGAGGCTGCAAACATGTCAACCACCTAAAAATTATATTTCTACACAACTAAACTCACACAAAAGCTTTTGTGGGGAACGTAGCTGCAACTGGATTATGTTTTCTAAAAAGATGAGATTAGGTTCAAATGAATGTAAATGCCAAAGTATTCAATCTACATCCAGTTTTCTTTTCTGCCTAAATATCCGATCCTGCAGAAGAACATTCAGTTTTGTGTTGTGAGAAGAGCATCATTAAAGATTTCTCATGGTTGAGTTCAGACAGTGACAGCACTGGGTTAAGGTCAGGGAAAGATTGTGGTCAGATTGAATAATAAAAAAATAACACTTCAAACATCTTTAAACAAAACCGTGATCTTTCTCTAACTCTAAACCCGACCTGACACTGGACTCAAACTCGGGGCTGTGGTTTGTCAGTCCTACACGTTCTACGCCCTCCATCCACCCTGAACCACCTCCATCTGACTCACTCTCCATTAATAAATGTAACTTCATTCATTTATAAAATTGTCATGTTATGATTGTGTTTGCATCGAGTTTGAAGTTTCGTTGCGTAGGAATGAAACTTTTAGGAGACAGGGTAGCATGTGTACACTGAAGTTATGCAAAAAGGAGTGAGTCATTGGAAGTTGTCCTGTATCTGAGCCTATACCGAGTTTTCATTTTTGGATTTTGAAGCCATAATGTGGTTGGAAAAGAGCAAAAACTATCAGTAATATGCAAACCTTCCTCGAGAGGCTGCAGCTCTTCATCCCTACATAATAGTAGCTGTTCTTTTGAGTCTGACAACCATTCCGTCCACATGCTTCCTTCAGCTCACTACACAACCTTAAAGGGTTGATCTCTCACATGTGGCAGGTTGTTCTCTGCTGCTCACACATCTGATGGGATTAACAGGAGCTAAACATGATGAGACCTCACATCTTTGAGGGAGAAATAACAGGTGAGCAATAATCTTTTTCAACGATCACATCACAGGAATCCAGGTTATGGATGAGGAAACACTTCTCTTTCATCTCAAAAAACATGAGTCATGTTACTTATTTGTACTTTTAATGATCTTCAGTAAATTCCCTGATTATGATTCCTGCTTTGACAACAATAATGTTCCTGCCATGTTGAATATGAAACAGTTCAGATCATTCAGCGTGCAGTGCAAAGACATTTCATTTTGCTTTTGATTGCTGATTAGCATTAATTTCAGTTAGCCTATAGTCAGCCTAACAGTCACCAACCCACATAGAGGAAACTATACTGTACTTCTCCTCTGACGAATGTGAAAAGTCTTTAAACCAGCAGAAACACTTCTGTGCCCACTTGGGGCCAGCAGAAAGTGAACACAATACAAACATATTTGATCATCATCCAAATTGTTCTGATCCAGTCGCACTGACCTGCTTGTTGAAGCTCGTTCAGTCTGTGCGCCACGTGGTCACAAACATTAACAAATACTGTAAATTATTTAGCAGCTAGTTTAGATCAACTCTAAATATGTGCCTGGAGCAGAATGTCCTAATTGCTTTGTTTTGTGCTGCAGCAGAAAAGGAAGCTGAGCAGGAAGTGTGTGAAGTGTAGGATTTCCACTGTCGTACATCTGTAAGCCTCACAGAGCGTGGGAGCTCTGTTTTTATTCATCTGTTGCTTTCAGCCAAGCACCTCAAAGTGGCTGTGCATGCTTAAAGGGTGTCATTCATGCCAGAAAGGGCTGCTTCTCCTACTAAGCCTCATTTCCCCTCGAGCTCCCGAGTCCTGTTCTTTCGAGCGTGACAGACAGGAGTCAGTCCAGGTAATTCAACAGCTAACTCCCAAAACAAATGAAGGGTACAGTCTCAACCGATGAGTAAAGTCATCTGACCTTCATCCCAGTTGTTCCACACCGCAGTCATCTGATGAGCAGGTGGGTATCACACCGTCCTCTGAGCTCTTTCAGGGAGGGATTTGGCTCAGCTGACAGTACGGACTCTGCTCAGTGCCTCAGTTAATGAGTAATTGGTGGGAAAACAGTCTAAATCCCAGAACTGTGAGCAGTTTAGAACAAGACGAGCAGAGCTGAATGAGAAAGTGTGAGCAAACAAAGACAGAACCTGGCTGACTCTGATGCTCCACTTTGAAGCATTTGGACCTCATCCCCGGCTTCATTAATGGCCCCTCTCAGACTCCACAAAGAGACTCGCTTTTGTTCTGTTGTTTTTCCCTCTGTTGTCATTTAGATTCTGTTTTCATTCTTCACATCGAATCTGCCTTTGACATCTTGACATTTTTGTTATTTGCTTTTCTTCCTGTTTGTTTGAAGGTGATATGTTCTTCTAAGGCCTTTATATTTTCTTGGTTTCACCTACACAGACAAACAAATTGTTTTTTGTGCTGCCTTTGTTTTATCTTTTTGTATTTTAATGGTGATTTTTGTGACTTTGCTTCTTCAAATTAATGCTGCTCTCAAAACATTCAGCATTAAAGGTTCTGTGATGCTGGCGGCTGCTTGGTCGACCATTCTCCATCAGCAGCATGAGTGGGTAATAAAAACTCCACAGACTACAGAAATCAATTAATAAACTAAGTTTTAGACTCACTGTCATCTGTCAATACACAGTGACAAATCACGTATTTTACACTAAATAATACTCAGTGACTGAGACGTAAATGTGCTTCCTCGATATTTTTCAAGTGGCACCACAAGTTTGGGAACTTTATGTACAAGCACAGGTGTCAAACAATGCAATGAATCCACTGCTGATGGCAGAGCAGGAAAATAAAAAACGCTGGCCCCGAGGTGAGAAACGTAACATGACAGATAAATGAACAGAATCTGAAAATAAACTCAAAAACAAACACAAACATAAAAATTACAGAAAGCAATAAACAAAAGGAAACAAAAACGAATGACTCACCTTCCAGGTTTAGAGTGTTTTTCTACCGTGATAGAGGAACGTGTTTAATCATATGCATGTGCACAGATTTCTGTCGGTACATGTGTGTGTAACCTGTGACCTGTCATTTCTGTACAGAGTTAGATGCAGATGAAGGTGGATCCACGTCAGAAGCTGACTGGTCTCTGCGGACGCGGCTCTGCTGGTGATCAGAGAAGCTGAAGCTGTCTGTTTATCAGACTCTGTGCAGGCCCTCAGTGTCACTTCAGTGTGTAGACTTGCTTAGAATTTATAATAAACTTCAGCTCTTTGCATAGTGTCTAGATCACAGTGTTACTGATTTGCGTCACTCTCACTGCTCTGAGTCATTTAGCTCAGCAGCAAACTGCAGACAGGCAGCTTGTGGCTTACTGTGCACATAATTTAGCATTTAGCAGCTAAAGAGCAGATCTTCACCTCTGGAGGTGGTGGAGACCAAAAACAGAGCTAAAAGAGAGGAAATACTGATAATAAAAAAAAGCAGCTTGATCACAAGCTCATCATAATTCCACTCGAAATATAACAATAGGTCAATTGTATTACAACTACTACCATGACTAATAATTATAATAGACATATTACTGAAAAGACTGTAATGTTTCAAAAATGAATACATGAATTCAAACAAAAATGCATGAAGTCATTATTTCATCTTTTGTTTCCTTTTCTTCCGCTGTGGTTTGATGTCACTGATTTTTCTCCACAAACCAACAGTAGTGGAGGGAAACATGCATCCATTAACATTTTCCTCTTGGTAATTTTTCTCACATCGTGTGAAACACACAAACTGTCACACACAAAAAACAACAGGACAGAAAGGAAGCAGTTGTTCGTTTCATTTCAAACTGATAGTCAGTGTTGTCATTTTAACCTGGACAGCAGTACTTCCTTAAACCACATCAGGTTTTTTTTCCTGGGCTCGTTTGGACAACAAATGTCCAGTATGATGACGTGTGAGGAACAGGGGGTTGGTGATATTCCTCCTGCTCACCCCCCCTCACTGATCACAGAGGCAGCACTAATAACTCTGTTCTTCTTCTTCGTTTACTGTGAATAAGTGTTGATCCACTGTGAATGAAACTGTGTTGTAACTTTCCAGCAGGAAAGTTCTGGTAGCAGCGGCTCATGTCACACGCTGCCAGCATCTAGATTAAGACCCCTGTGTAGATTACCTCTATTTTGAGCCCTGAGTGGAGGGGGCATATAATTTACCCTTCACTTCACCTCAGCCTCCTCTGCCTGAGGCAAACAAGACAAGCAAAGTCGTCTGTGGTCAGATAGCGCCCTCTGCTGGCAGCACATAGATGTTTAACAGACCCTGTGTGAAGCGTCACTGTCATCAGGATGCAGACGTTTACTCGTGTGTAAGAGCCAGTAGCATTGGATTAAATAAGATATTGTTGTTCTTGTTGTTTTACACCTGATCATGAACTATCATGAGGAACTGGAAGGAAGCGTTGCATTATGCCAATATTTAGTGCAGTCGTTCTGAAGCTTACAGTAACAAAATGCCCTAAAACAATGAGCATTATGTATATCTTTATCTTTAGAGTTTATGTTTAATGTATTTAATTTATTCTGCATGAACCAAGATTCCACTAAAATAAAAAGAGCAGCGTGCCTTTTCTGCATGGATTGTGAAACATCATATCTGACAAGTTAGTCAGAAACATGCTTCACTGGACCTTATTTTCATTCGCTAAAGTCATCCCAGTAATATAATATAAAATTATACTGTATGTATACATATACACTCACTGGCCACTTTATTCTACTTATATAAGGTTATAATTTCTCCGTTTTTAACTTGAAACTGTCAGAAAGGTGATAATTCTACTGTTTATTGTTAAGGTCACAGTGGTTGGTGGAGTCGTACAGGAGTACATATTATTATATACACTTAATATACATTATATTCAGAGGTGTTTCTAATGTTTTGGCCTCTTAATAATAAACCTATAGTAGAATCTCCTTTCTGACAGTTCAGCAGCAGCGTCCAGCATGATCCCACAGTTAAATCAACTCCTCTGAAAGAGCTTGAACAAAAATTGGACATTTATAGTTTTCATAGCGGAGGATTTATCACACAACTGTTGGATTAGACTGGATCAGTTCCAGCTTGATGTTCCCAATAAACTGGTGCAGGTTTTCACACGTTTGTGTCAGCTGTGGACTGTAGGGGGCAGTCTCTCCCTGCAGAATTCTCCTGGCAGACGTTAGCTTCATTTTCTGCCTTTACTCAGTCACACACTGTGTCTCCTTGCACCTATTGTCAGCATAGTTATATTAGGAACATTCCACTGTGTGTGTCTGTGTGTGTGTGTGTGTGTGTGTGTGTGTGTGTGTGTGTGTCATACACCTGTTTAGCCATTTCTGTTCCACCTCTTTAGGGCCTCTTCAATATGTCACTGCTCCTCTTCCCACTCACCCACACAGGAGGGTGGGGCTGCACCTAATATAACTATGTTAACAATAGCAAAAATATGTACCCCTGTACACACACACACACACCACCCACTTTATGCTGATGGGGACGTAGGGCTCTCTACCATCTGACAGTTAAGCCTGGACACAGCAGGCCAATGTTAGAACAGCACGTGTCCACGTTTCTTTTGGTAAAATAAAATAATTTGGTTCTCATCACTGCACAGGGTTCAGCTAATGCTCCAACATCCCTGTTGTCAAGTCAGAAAAAGATGTTTTATTTAAAGTCAGAAACATGGAAGGAGCACACAAAAAAAGGTGTTTCAGAGTTCTAAATGTTCAGGTAAACCTTAATATCAATAAAAAAGTAAACTGCAGATTAATTGTCATTGACATAATCACCAGTCTGCTACAGATATCAGCTTGAAAACATGTGGGCTGGACCAAAATGACTCCTCGGGCTCCCACCTCCAGTAGCGACCAGCCACAATCCCTGCTGCAGTAACATGCACTGAAAGGGAAGGTAACAGCATTTACAGTGTGAACTGGTGCTGAATATCAGTACCACAGAGACGTCAGCGTGACTGTATCAAACCAAAACAGGCACTAACGTTACTTACTACACATCACATCAGACATCTGCTTTCAGAGCTGTGTGAAAACCACAGTGAGGTTGATGATTCACTTTGTTGAGATGCACAAACGTACATTTTTATCCTGTTCGGAAAGAAAACTGTTATGTGGGCTTTAAAATTGTGTCTAGATTTACTGAGACTGTTATAACTGTGAATTGTTTTAAACGTCATTTACTTCCAGTTCATGAAGTTTGTGTAAGTGTGTCTTAAAACAACAGCCAGGTTCTGTTTTTTGTTTGACACTGATTCTCTGCTGAGCTGCAGCGGAACAATAATAATAAAAAGTTGGAAGGATGTAGCATTGGATGATGCCCACTGAATCTGGCAAACTCACACTGCTGAAGTAATTTTGCACAAAATGAAGATTATAACTTTTGTCCCCCACTCCACTGACTGGCAAGGGAAGAGGGACGGTTACAGAAAAAAAACCTGACACATTTGAAATTTGAATTTTTAGTCATATTTTCAGTCACAAAACTGGATGACACAACACTCACTGTAGTTTTATTATCATCCTCAGTTTATCTGACATAAAAGCAAAGTCTTAATTAGACTGGTGACACCTGGATACAACTGCACTCTACTGTATGTGGTTAAACACATATCTCGGTGCAGATCTGCTGTAACATGGTTTAAATCAGTGGTTCTCAAACTATGGTAGGCGTACCACTTGTGGTACGCAGGCTCCCTCTAGTGGTACACAGGAACACCTGAGAATATTTTACAAAAATTAAATAATAACATTAAAGACATAATACTACTATCGTTTACAGGTGAACTGTCTTCTGCTCACTGGCCAACGTCAGACTCTTTACATCTCCATAAACATTATTAACAGCATTAGAGTCACAACAGGGCATCCCGAATTACAAGTGTTAGTTTAAACTATACAGTGTTTTCATTCACATGATGTTGTAGCGAAAAAATCTGGTATCTGAATGTCTTTCATACATTAGAACCATGTCCAGTTTTGTTAGGGACGTTTAATTCAGACACATGTGAGCAGACAATCCCCGGTAATGTCGCTAAGGCAGACAGCTGTGTTTAGATGCGCACACTTTACCTGTTTGATCTCTCGGGCTGTTTTTACGCACGGTCTCGTGGACAGAAACATCCTTATTCACAGACATCGCTGAAATCTGTTGGTTGATCAGGATGTGATGGTAAATCACTCATTTCTGAATCCAGAGTGAGCTAACGGGTGAAGTGTGCGCCTTTTACGTGTCTTCAATCAATTTAGCGACGTTAGTCATGTGATGATTGTTGTTACGTCTGATTGGTGAAATGAATGTGTAGAATAAATGGTAAAAAAAAAAGTAAGGAGTCGAGTGTTGCCCAATGCAGTGGAGTAAGAAGCGTTTCTTCTTCACAAATCTACTCAAGTAAAAGCAAAAAGTATGGTGCAGTAAAACTACTCCTAGAAGTTTGCTTCCCAGGCCACCTGTGACTCTCACACGGACATAGACAACTACACTTCCTCTGTTCTGGACTACATTAACT